>JAPYYV010003160.1:0-32829 GCA_030522625.1 Copidosoma aretas
AGGGAGTTCGTGAGGGTATACTGATTACGCTCATACCCCGCAGAGGCCGCTGGAGCGCTCTGGCGCGAATATATGAACGCAGGTCGGATACTTTTCGGACACACCTCGTATATTTTATTTCTGCTCTAGTTGACCGCAGTTATACCTATACTAAACGTTTTCTATGAAATTAGCGTGTAAAGGGGTGGAAACATAAGTGCACAATTTTACATGTTCCCAAGGGGTGAGTAACATAATTTCTCATTTTGAATTTTGTTATGGCATGTTCTAAATTGAAAAAGATTTTACACTTTCCTTTCAAGTGGAAATTTTCATGTATCGCTAATGAACTTCATTCTGCCCTTTTTATTGTGTCTATTTCTAGGCCAACTCCTCCCGACTTCATTTTTCATATACCTCCTGTTATGTTTGCATTGAAACCCAACATCATTTTTGTAGATCTGCTTTTTTTCTACTGCTTCTTTCCTTTTTCATCCCAAAGTCTTTAATTTGTATAAGCAGCCTGATTTTATCAATCAATTTATAAGACATAATCTTCGATTTGAACGGATTACTTTAGCTCTTTTTCTCACACCCCAAATTGCGTCGAACATCCATTACATCTTACCTGTTGCTTTTTTCACATGCAACAAGAAGCCATTTCTTTTGATGAGAACCACACTTGAATGTGTTCATAGTCTCTTACAACCTTCCACAACTCCCCTTTTTATTAAAACTAATCTTTTTTTACCATTCTCCATTACTTAGAATTAAGATTTTCATTCTTTTTTTAGCATTTGTATTGTGCCAATAGAATGCTCCACGCATAACACAAAGACATCAGAAAATTTAGTGCGGTAAATTTTTAGTTTTTCTACTGAAAAAGCTCCTGTATTATTCTTTATCCACGTATTGTCTATATCCTCTATGAATAAATATATATATGGGTTATTCTACCAAAAACGGCATATTTCAGAGGCTGAAATGGATATAGACTTAAAAGGGATTTTTATTTTTATATTATTTTATTTGTGTTGTTTGTGATCAAAATAAGTTAGAATTTCTTGGACCTCGCTGAATCTGCTCTTAAAAAAATTTTGCAGCAAAAATACATCAAATTGGCCGCAGTGGGTACCGTTACAGGCTCTCAAAAAATGGGCTTAAAATCTATATCTTTACTTAAGTAATGAGTATATAACTTCATCTTTGCACCTATATGATGTACTTATGATAATAATTCATCAACTTGACTATTTAAGTCGATAATCAAACACTTCGTGAAGATACGATGCGATTTGTGCAAAAAAAATGCAGCGTTACGGGCTCTCATATAATCCTCTTAAAATCGCGTTTGCGGCGCTTCAAGTGAGAACTAAACTTCACCCTTGCACTTATATCAAGCAATTTTTACCTGATATCATATGATCCATTAGTCAAGTCGACTCAACATCCCTACGCGAAGATACAGTGCGTTTTGTATCGTTACAGGATAGCGTTACCGGCTCTTAGCAAAAAAAGGAGCGTTACGGGCTCTTATAAAATCTTCTTGAAATCGCGATTACGGCGCTCCAAATAAGAATTAAACTTTACCCACACACTTATATCAAGAACTTCTTACTTACTATTGTATACTACCCAATGTAAGTTGATCCGACAGCTCTACGCGAAGATATACTATATTCTTTAGCGTTACGGGCTATTAGTTTTTATTTTGACGAGACTGATTTTCCGAATTCGAAAGCCTATTACACTGGCTAGTCGTTATAGAAAAAAATGCAACAAATTTCTCCAATATTCTTAATATTTGTAGAATACAATGCATCTAAATTAAAGTGCCCAAGTTCAGCGAGATAAACGTAAGATATCATTGTTTGCGTCAATGACAAATATATAAGATTTTGGTCCTGCAACTTTAAAGGCATATCAGTCTTGGATGCAATCTTCTTCGGCTCTGAAAAGTGCATGAAAATATTGCTTTTGCCAAAACATTTTGAAGAATATGCCGCCAAAAGAATTAAAAAGCCTCACGTAGCCTCCAGGTGTAATCGAATATGAGAAAATGTGAACGGGACACGAGTCCGTAACGCTAATTTAGCCCATTATTTCGTCTGGAACTAAAAAAGTACATTTTTATAACTTGATTTCTATGGCACGGTCAGCAGAAAAACAGTCTTTATTATTAAGAAAAGTTCTCGGAACGAAAGCTCCTTTCGTGCTATCGTAATCAAATGGGAAATGAAATAGACCATTTTTAGTAGAATGACCCATGTATGCTATTCAGCCTGTGCCTTCTGCATGCTCCGCGTGCCCACCCCCTAATTTTAGACAAACACAAAAAGACTTCATTTATTAAATCTTGGTTGATTATTAATAAACTATTAAACATTTATTTTTAAATTTTTCTAATTTTATCATTATTAATATTTTTTTTACAACTTTATTAATTTTATAGGTATCTTTTGAATAAAGATATCTTTTTTCTCAGTATTGACCAAGGGTTCTGATTTTTTAATAAATCCTGAAAATTTTATGAAGCTCTTTAGAAAATCTGACCCCCTTGTATTGATAGACTTTGCGAGAGATTTTTAAAAATTATTATGGATTTTTGAAATTTTTTTTTGTTAAACTATGGTATCAGATTAATCTAATCAATTTTTTTTTTTTTATATAAGCTGATGATATTATATGGGTAAATTGATAATAATTTATTTATTATTTTTTTTCAGATTTTTTAATTTCATCATTATTATTAATTATTTTTTTACAACTTTATTAATTTTTTGATTGGTAACTTTTGTATATAGATATAATTTTCCTCAGTATTGACCAAGGGTTCTAATTTTTTTAATGAATCCAAAAAATTTTATGGAGCTATTTAGAAACTCTAACCCCCTGGTATTGACATACTTTACAAGAGATTTTTAAAAATTAATATAGATTTTTGAAATTTTTTTTTGATAAACTTTCTGCCAAACATTAGATTAATCAAAGAATTTTTTTTTTTTTTTTTCTATAAGCTGATGTTAGTATATGGATAGAAACATATAAATATATGAATAGTCTTCGGTGAAGTTGACCATTTTGCAGGCTGAAACTTGCCCACCACTTAGCGCCTGGCTTCCGCCTGAAGTATCCTGTTAGCCAACAAAACTGGGTCAATGTTTTGTCCTTTAGTCAGTGCTTTTTATGAGTCTATTCCTAATGTACGTTGTCAATATGAATGTTCACAATTAAAAGTTGTCGTGTGACAGTCGATGAAAACAGTTAAGGTACTGATGATCACTTGAAGATGACAAATAGATATTTACGAGTTACAATAGTCAAGTTGATGTAATTATTCATCATTCTAAAGTCATCCTCAGTAAGTTATGAATAGCCTTTATGCTTGGATAAGCTATTTCTGATATATGTTAGGGCCTTTTGCACAACTTAAGGGTTAAAAGATTTTTAAAGTTTTTTCTATACAATGTAAAAGAACTTATGTAGACGATTACCTTCACGGACTGTAAAGTTACGCAATCAAATCACGTAAAATTTATAAACTGCTAGAGACATCACTAAAACTGCCGTTAAGTTACTAATGCAACAGTAATCTTTCTGTATTTAATAAAGGTAAAAAAGTGACCTGTATTTAATAGAGGTTTTTTACTGTCGAGCGCTGTGATATATTTGGATGTTTTCATCGTAAAATTGCTGATTCGAAAGATAAAATACTACTACTGTTAGTAATATTTGGTAACGGCGTACAAGGTGTAAGTACTGCCTGCTACCGCAGATATATAGCCGTATTTGCACGCTGCATACATCATAAGTTGCAAATACTGAAGTATTGCTTTTATTGAGCTTCGAACAGTTATTTAAATGCAATGTAGAACAATTTATTGTAGAAACTCATGTTAGAAATTTATTGTAGAAAAATAAATAGTCATGCTCTAAAATCAGAAACTTGTAAGAGATATGGCCGACGTCACCCGAAAGACGGACTTTCGTTAAACTCTGCCGAAAACAGACGAATTATTCCGATTCTAGACGATCCGATTACAGGGATCAGGCAAGCGAACGGATTCATGCACATGATGCAGAAAAAACAGGTGTGTGCAAATTATGATGGCGCTGTAGTCGAGCAAACTATAGCTTAGCAGCGATAGGCTACGATCTTTAAATCGTTAACCATGTTTTCTTCATTAGAAAAATGATTGGCAATATGTTTTCGTCACTAACAACCGTTGCGCATTCGCCAGGACAAGTCCTGTGGGTAGGGAAACCACTTGGGAAAGACCTATCCCGGAACAGCCCGGTGTATTGCCTGTGTCCTGACCGGGTGTCTACAAATAAACACCAGGACTAACTCCTGCACACCTCACACTCGCGTTGAGAAACAGCCAAACGAACCCCCGAAGAAAAGGCGCGGAGAGGAACCTTAGGCAAATGGCACGACTCGGACCAAGTCCCACCCATGCCCGTACACAGCTGAACTTCGGTCATCAACGAAACTGTAACCTTAACGCTACGCCACCGTGTTGGTCTACATTCATACATACATACACAAAGCCCAGAGCATATAGGTATACTCTTTTACACGGAGTACATATTGGGCACTCTGTAAATGCAGCTATTACAATAAAGGGTGATTCATGATTCGGTCAGTGCAGGGAACGGAAAGTAGAAAAGTCAATTTCAAAAAGCTTGGTTTCATACGTGTATAAAAATATGTAAAATACTGTGAGAAACTTTTGATTTTGATGAAAATAACGAAACCTCAGCAAACATCTTTTCTGTACGTTATGTTAAATACATTGTAGATGACTTTTTGGATTCTAATAATCATTTTAAGACATCATTATAAAAAAAATAAAAATTATAAAACACTACGTGTATAGGTGAACATCAGGTTACTGCAACAAATCTGAAAAAATATTTTCATGAATTTGGAAAAAAAATTTTTATAGATTAAAATAAATATAAAAGAATTTTTGTAAATATTATTAAATTTTAGAGATAAATTGTTATAGAAAAAACCTTAGAAATATTTTTAAACGCAAAGTCGATCAGAAGGCCCTGAAGGTAAATTTAAAAAAAAACAGTAAGAAACGTTTCTGAACGCAACGTTGTGCAGAACGCCCTAAAATATATAAAAAGAGCTTATCTAAGGCCACAGTCACATGAAGGGCGTAACGCGTACCACGTAACCATTTAAGCTCCTGAGAGGGAGCAAGAGATTCGCGGATTTGACCTCTCTCTTAGGCTGAAGACACACGAGAAATGAATAGACGAATGACAAATGACGAATGCCATAATACTCTGTGAGAGCGAGAGAAAGAGGTCTATTCATCAAGAGGTCTCTCTCGCTCTCACGGACTATTATGGCATTCGCCATTCGTCTCTCGTCCTTTCGTCTCTCCGTGTGTCTTCAGCCTTACTATCACAGGCTCAAGTGGTAACGCTTACGCACTACGTGCTCCATGGGGCTGCAGCCTAAGAATAGTGGCTATTCAAAACTTACAGACGATGACTTTAAGGTGACAAATAAATACATCTATTTGATTATTGTAGTTGGGTAGTTGGTATATATCCATTTGTCACCTTAATATGCAGGGACAGATAGGTAAAAAAATCAATATTGAAAAGGTTGGTTTCAGAAGTGCAAGAGAAAATCCATCATACTGTAAGAAAATTTTGACTTTCATGAAGTTTACGAGATCCCAGCCAACATATATTCTTAAGTTTTTATAGAATATCTTGCAAATGACTTTAAAGGTTCTAATACTCATTTTTTGACATCTTTATAAATAAAAAAAAAAAATTTTGTTTACAGTAAGTATGTAGGTAGACGTAAGGTGACTGCAAGAAACGTAAAAAAAACATTGTAAGAATTTTAAGAAATAATTTTTGTTGGTTGAAATAAGTATCACTAAAATTTTTTTTAAATTATTAAATTTTAAAGATACGTTTATACACTGTAAAAAATTTCAGCTGACTATAACTACATTAAATGAAGGTAAAAAAGGGACCTGCATTTGATGCAGTATATTTACTGTGAAAATTGCAGACTTACTACTGAAAATAGTAATCGTACTATTGAAATTTTTTTTTTTAAGAAATAGTATTTTTATCGGTAGATGGAGTTAGCATTGAAAATTACTGACGCGCGTGTAATTTTACTAAGGCAGTAGTGAATTAACACCTTGTATAGTAAATTTATTTTTTCTATTTATATTTTCCTGAAAAATATTGTTACCTCATTTTATCCTTTTTTTGGTCGGAAAAACAAATTTATCAGTTCATTTGATTTACTTATCGGTGGTTTTATCATGCATTAGCAGTATTATTACATACATTGTATAATGTACAAATTCGAAGTTTAGATTATGGTATATACGCCTACATACATTTACTAAAAGACTGCCAACATATATACTGGCTAGCTATTCTTGAGTAATTACATAAAGAATACTTACTTTGACTCTGCATCTACAATAAACAATTTCAACAACTTTTTCAATACAAGTTTCTGATTTTAGAGCATGACTATGTATTTTTCGACAATAAATTTCTAACATGAGTTTCTACAATGAATTGTTCTACAAATAATTTAAATAACTATTCAAAGCTCAATCAAAGCGATGCTTAAGTATTTGCAACTTATCATGTGTGCAGCGTGCAAATACGGCTATATATCTGCGGTACCAGGCAGTACTTACACCTTGTACGCCGTTACCAAATATTACTAACAGTAGTAGTATTTTATCTTTCGAATCAGCAATTTTACGATAAAAACATCTAAATATATCACAGCGCTCAACAGTAAAAAACCTCTATTAAATACAGGTCACTTTTTTACCTTTATTAAATACAGTAAGATTACTGTTGCATTAGTAACTTAACGAGGGAGAGCTGTGGGGCGCTGAGAGGGAGCAGGAGGGGGCTGGAACTTATTTTTGTTCATACAACTATATAATATATTAGGTTGTCTGCTCTTTACCAAATTTAATTTTCCGATCATCAACCCTTTTCAAATTCTTTGTTTTTGTTTACCAGAACCAACCACACCCATAGAAACAAATTCTGTAAATGACAAAATTAAAAGAGAAATTTACAAACAAAAATTTCATGAAATATTTCCGAAGTTATAAATATTGATCACAAATCTATTTTTGAAATGGTTTCAAAACTGAATAATAAAAGCTTTTTTTATTGATGGTCCTGGTGGTTCTGGTAAATCTTTTTTATAAAAATCTTTAATACATTATTTTATATTAATAAATCAAAAATTTCATTTATTGTTTGGACAGGCATAGCTTTGATTCTATTACCAAAAGGAATGACAAGGCACAGAACTTTTGGATTACCATTGGATTTAAATTCAATTAAAAGTGCTTTTGTAGAATTGGAATTAGATAAAAAAAAATTTTGTTAATCAAAACAAGATTTAAAATAAACAATCAAATGCATACATTGTAATAAAAATTCAAGAGATTTACACATTTATATAGACATTTAAGAATTCCCTGTTGTTGTAAGATTAAATAAATTTGTACGAATTGTAGAAAAGGATTTTGAAAGTCAGATAATTTAAAAAGATACATGAAAATTCACAATTTACAAATTCACAATATCCCACATTTCAAAATAAATTATTATTTTGTGAAAAAAATAGTTTATTTCTTTTTATTATTAAAGGATATTATTGAAATAAATTTTACTATCATAAAAGATGCCAACTTTTTAAAAAAAATATCGAAGTCTATACTGTACAACACTTGAATTGATTAGTGCTATTAAATACACGAACTTTAGCTACCCAACGAAGCGCAATCATTTCCCCAACTTCCAAGCCCGTCAAACCCAACTTAGCCCGTGGTTTAATCGAATTACCTTTGCGAAAAAACCTTGACGAAAAAACTCTTAATTACATATCTAGAAATTTAGGGGTACAAGCGGGGGTTGGAAGGGGGTGGGTGGAGGATGCGTGGGGGGAGAGGGAGATAAGGGGGGCGGGAGGATGGAGGGGGATGGTATGAAATAAAAAAACAGCAAGAAAATGAACGAATTACGAAGCATTTTGAGGGGGATGGGTGGGGGATGTGTGAAGGATGGAGGGGGGAGCGGGGGTGGAGGAGGATTAGAGGCTAAATCCTCTTAAAACAACTATTTAATATATGTCCATATATACTTGTATGTATGTATATACCAACACGTAATGGGCTTAATAGGAAGATGTACTGAATTTACAAGTCAAAAGAGGAGATACGGGAAGTTAAAAACTACAGGGAAACTGCGTTGTTGTTTAATGCAGGAAATAAGATGTTAGCAAATATAATTGCTAAAAATAAAAAATGGGTGATGAAGTGTAAAATGTCGAAGGAGAGTCAGGCTGGTTTCAGAGCCAAAACAAGAACAAGGGGCCATTTTCTTCTACCAAACAATTTAATTCAATATAGACTAAAGAAAAAAGGCAATAATTCCTATGCCGCCTCGTTCTAATCTTTCCTTGTGTACCCATTTTTTAATACTACTATATTCTATGTTTTTACAAAATTTTGACAGCCTTTTAAATTTACTGTTTTCCACTTTATGCTCTGACTTTTCTTGGCTACAAACAGTACTGTTCTTCCTTATCCTAGAACTTACATTGTAAGCTAGGGTCTGTACACAAACCACGTGGCCTCAATTTCCTTGATTTTTGACCCTTTCCTACCACCACGTAGCTTCACGTAGCGTTTTTCTATCACCCTATCCCCCTCTTAAGTGACCACGTGGTTTGTGTACGGTCCACTATTATATTTTTATTTATACCTTCCACAGCTAATTCAATTTAACTTCATAATTTTTCTAGAATTCAATCTAACAACTTTTCGTTATCATACACCGTAAATATCCTAATATTATAATCTGTATGTGTAGTTTCATCCTTGTTTCTGTTTCCAATACTTTTACGATAGTCCTATTCATTATGCGCAATCCCTTAAATTTTTTTGTAAACATCTATCTTGTTCTTTGCTTTTCATCCTCTTTGAATCCGGCTTTTCTGACCATGCAAAATATTTACTTTGTTTTATACACTAATTTTCTTCATCTTTTTCTACAAATGTTCCTTGAAAAAGTATTAAATCAAAATTATTTACAAAATGTTCTGCCATCTCTAGATTTTTAAAACCTGCTTAATCCAGGATACAATTTTAATCGTATCTCCTCTTCTATCACCTGTACCTACATCTTACGCCATCTCTTCTTGCTGATAATGCACTTCTTCCTCGTCCTCTGCTTTCTTGCGTGCATAATCTTCCAGCCTTCCCTTGCACTCATGCCAATTATACCATACTTCTACTCGTATAATAATCTCCACTTAGCTTTACTGACCGTTCATTACTCGCTTTCTCCTTATGGAAATTTTTCAACCAGTGCAATACTGCGTTTTCTGTCTCCTGATAGTCAATTTAGAGATTTACTACGGTGCTTTTAGCCCATATTTTCTGTTCAAAACAGTACATAATTTTATATAGATTCCCATTTTCTTTTAGTAATCTTATCGAAATATCTTATCGCCACTATCCTTTTACTTGTCGTTTTTTTCTTGTTATATTTCATTCCATTAACACCATGCGCAGTTTTGGGCGTCATACTTTTCCAATTAATTTATTTTTTTTAATGAGAGAACACCTTTGATTTTTTTATGAAACTTAATTTACTTATCATAGTTTCTGAATCAAAATTTATATTAAAATATAAAACATTTTAATGTATTAGACAGCGGGGGTCTGTGGAAGGAGAGAGGATAGCGTGCGATGGTGGGAAGATTGGATAGAATGCCCCACACAGAGAACTACATAATGCAGAGAGTTGAAATATATTTAATACTTACGGGGTTCCAATTATTTGCTGTTATATAATTGCAACAAATTAGAAACAAGATGTTTATTTTATCAAATTTTACTTGTAAATCATTGATTCTAGAAAATAGATTTTTTTTAAGTAGTTTTTTGGGAACAATTGTTTTTTTTACTTTTCATTATTTTTTAAAAATATTCCATTTAAAAAAATTAAAATCATAAAATACAAAACTTTAATTAGATTGATGCTAATTCAATTACCAAAGGTATATGCTAATTCGGTTATTTAATTAGAGCTACGCTACCGACATGTTGAGTGTATCTTAAAGTCTGATATTTATATTATTTATCATAGAAGTTTTTTTTGTTACAATCAAAAATCTTGTTCTAAAATAGGTTCATTAAAAAATAATGCAATTAAATCGCTTATAAAAAGCTCTTACTAATAACTTAGTGGAAGTTTTACTTATTTGTATGAACTCTTTTTCATTAAACTATTGTTATAGCTTATAAAATTATTGCTTTATTAAAAACTTCTTTCCAATCTGACTTATATTTTTATATTTTTTACAATTTATTACTGTGTATCCAAATCATGTATGTGAGAAAAAAAGTGTTGACCTAGGTTTTTTGATAATTCTACTTTCGGTTTTTATAGTAAAAGTGGTTAGTTTAGTAAATTAGTAATACCCTTGAAAAACCGAAAACTTTTCTTTGAAGTAAACGGAAATAGAATTCAATATTTGTAAGAATAGTCCAGGTGTGATTTCAATCAAAGAAATTTTATAATTATGTAAAACCTAGCTAATCATTTGATATTTATTACATTGTGTTTTTAAGAATAGATTTGTAATTATTTATTCATTACAAAACATGATAAGTAACTTATTAGAATCGTTAACTTCAAACAGTTACTTGATTTTTTTGATGATGATTAAATTGCATTATTGATTAGTGCAAAATTTAGACTTTGTTAATTATTATGATGATGTAACGGTGTGTTCACGTATAAAATTACAGAAAATGACAATGTATCATGCAAATATCTCTTCAACAATGAATGCTGAAGATTCGCTACATATAAACAATACTTTATACTCTAATACATGTTTTATTAATAGTATAGTAAAACATTAATTTTCCGTCACAGTTTGAACCATTGTTTTTGCGTCACGGTCACTTTCGTAAAGGCGTTCCGTTCCCAATCCAAGTAAGAAATAGTGTTTTTTTCCATCCTTTGGGTTAGTTTGTAGTTCCGCTGTTCCACTAAGGTATAAATAAAAGGAATTCTTTTTCTAGCCTAATCTTACCGTGGAACTGAAAACTTTCGCCCAAGGGATGGAAAAAAATATTTTTTTGATAATTGAAAGCGTTTTCCCCCACCCTTGCGCCACCCTCTCTAGACTACTTTGCTAGACCCTCGCAAACTGCGTTATTTTTTTTCATATTTGAATGTAAAAATTTTAACACTTTAAACTATACTACCGAATCGTAGTTCTTTTGGAGCGGGAATGGCTGGTTATGCAAAAGCTCTGTCTAAGACTGCCAATTTTCGGTTTACCTTTGATTGTAGATTAGATGTACACATAGCGTGTACAAGTATCAGCTCCCGCTTGCAACTGACATGGGCGTACACACAATAAAATACATATGTTAGATTCTCTGCATATTTCATGGAGTTATTTTAAATAAATTAATTACCAAAATACTCAGTAAACTACAGTGATTTTGCTGTCTACTTTTGTAAAAAAGAAATCAATTTGTACGAAGTACCTGCAGCAAGTGCATTATGAGAATGTGTGTATATTTAGTTTAACGATTTTTGCAGTTATATATTTCTTCCTTGCTGTGAAGTAATAGATAAACTGCTCTTATACTGTGTCAATATAAATTTCAGTTCACAATTTGTAAAGTAATTAGCACACATACACATTAAAATGTAATTTTCTGTTGTTGATCATCCGATTACTATCAAAAAGCAGTTAATCAATCTTAAAATTTGAAAGTTTTGAACACTCGGGTTATATATTTCCAATGACTGTGTAAAACGATGGAGGAATTCCGGACGAATGATTTTTAAAGAAAAACCAATAAAAAATGGCTCTTATGGGGCCTATCAGGCTGTATCACAGAAAAGCTAATCTATTAGATGACGCGTCCGTACCTAAGCGATAATGGCGTCTTCCACGTGTAAACGTATACCTTTACATATTATTACTACAGTTTTTCTATTTATATTATACACATAGACGACTTTTGCATATGTATATATACATATACTTTTACGCGAAAAAGACGCCATTATCGCCTAGGCGTATCAGCTACAACTTTTGCGATAGTCTCTCATTCAGAAAGCTTTCTTAGCAGCGCGGGTTGCCATTAGGTATAACGTTTATGGATATAAAAAATGTGTGGAAGCCAGCTGGACGTCTGTAAGCAATAAATCAGTAGGTCTGCTATCGGCCAAGAAGTAAATTTTGTACCCGTATACGCATGATTAAAGGTTATCAGATATAAACTACTGGAACAATTACGATCACAATACAGTATAATTAAACAAGGATCCTGCGTCCCTAACCCCACACAGTGGTACTCGCCTTCCTGTGCATTGATTTAAGTAGTATGTTATCTCAAATTGTTATTATATTCATATTGCATTTTTTACATTGGATATTTCATGAGACACGGTATTTTCATCATTTAACAGCAACACAACAAAGCAATTTATAGAAATAAATTAAATTGCAAATGAAAAAAAAATAGGTAATTGAGTAAAACTGAATCGTGTTTAATTAAGCACAGAATTAACACTAACCCTTAATGTTTTATATTTTATTTATTTATATTTTATGACTTTTTAATCAAAGTGATAAAACAATTTAATTTTTTATGGATTAACATCGAAAATAGATATTTCTTCAGAAACTTTTATGGAAATCGTAGAGCTTTACTAAAGGTTATTATTGAGGCATAGAGGGTTAGCATGGAGCGCGGGGGAGAGCCACCCTAATAAACGTATTTTACAAAGCAATTGTGATAACTTTTAACGTTTTAAATTGTATTTATTTATATTTTAAGACTTTTTAATTACAAAGAACTTTTTATTAAATATTTTATGGTTTAAGATAAAATCATTAATAATTATTGCAAGTACTTTCTCAAAAATTAGGTATCACACTTAAAATCTTCACAAAGGTATGAATGGGTTTGTTTAATATGGGTTGTCGCGCGGAGTGCACAGAGGGAAAACAATTTGAAGAGGGTCTTCAAAAAATTTTTCAGATATCTTACAGGCATCTTAAGTCTCATTTACGTTAATTGTAAATTTGACTATAACCTTTAGCCTCAGTGGAACTTATTTTGTCAGCTGTAACCAGTAGTATTACCTATAAGAAGTTTTAATTTAATGACATCGAGCTACATTTTAAAATCTTAGACCATGATACAAGTGTTTCTGTTAAGTTTGAAGAATATTAAAGTTCTTATTACTGTAGCTAACTCCAAATATAGATACAATATGATACAATCCAGAAGGACCTTGTTAACCCTTGCATGGTAATGTTTTCAAGAAAGGTTTGATTAAAATACCAACAAAATTTGTTTTTTATTAGCTAACATGTTGCTATTTTTTTCCATCTTTCATGAAATCTTATAGTTTTAATAAATAGTATTACGTAACTTATATGTGCGACGTAGGGAATAATCATAAATAATACTGTAAACTCCAGCGTAAAATTCGTTGATGTCGGCCCTTTAGCGCTGGTAAGTTAACGCCTGTGGCAGGGTCGCTCGTTCTTAGTTGAGGTTAGGTAGGTAGGTGAGTGGCGGGACAGGCATAAACCTACTGCTCGTCCCACGTGAGTACCCGGCTCCATTCCAAGAGAAAGAGTCTGACTCCCGACAAACAGCGTAAGGTCGCCCGGTTGGGAGAGGATACGTTGACCGCCCTGGTCAGGACAGATCCATCACAGTGGTGGATACAATCAATTTATATAATTTTATATAGAGAAGGGAAGCGTAGATCGCCCGGGTGTTGGGCTGGATCCAGTAACTTAGGATAGAAAAAGAAATAAAGTAAGGGGGATAACTTTAATTCATTATGTTTATTTGAATTTCATCTACTGAGTGCTCTACTGCTGCTTACGGTGTGAACGAAAGAGTGTAAATGCAGGAGTGTTAGTGTGCATGTATGTGAAGCAGCTCTTGTAAGATGTCTGGTACAGGTAAAGCGGTGATGGCTAGGTTGTTTCTGGTGATGTCTGGCACACTGAAAAAAATAGAGGCTGCTACTGCCCCGCAAGGTGCAGTAGCTATACCGAATGGTAGCGCAGCAAGATTCTCGCACTCCGGTGCAGTGGCTGAGCCTATGGGTGCAGTAAGAGCACCTACTGAGAGCAACTGTAGTACCTAGTGTTTGGCGTAGTAGCTTTTGACTCGCGTGCGCCGCAATAGCGGCGCAGCCAGTGCACCAATTCGGCATATCTGTTGCTCCGAAGCTAGTGATGCTGCTTCCGCGCCACCTACGGCGCTATAGCAGCTTCTTTTTTCAGTGCAGGGTCTGGGCAGTCTCGAGTAGTCGGTGATTCTCAATCACAGAGACGATTAGGAGTCCTCCGAATGCGGGTATATTCGCCAGCGATGGTTCTGGGTGGCAGCCGATCTGAGTGCAGGTGGAGAGCTCCTGTAGAGGTGTCCGTCCTGCGAGCAGTGATGCGATGTACCCAAGACTTTTCGCGCACACTTCTGCGCATATGGCCTCTGAATGGCCGAGCACCTGCACTCCGTTTATACATCCAAAACTTCTCTATACGCCCAAATCCACAAATCCCGAGTACATAAACCCAATAACCAGTACCTTCGGGGATCAGACGTTTGATTAGTTAAATGTTTATTAACCTCAGCGTTCAAAACTCAATGACCTTGTATTATTGACAGTCAATCAGCATATTCATGAACTATTTATTAACATAATTGCTCAAAACCCAGTGACCCTGTACTGTCAAAAATCAGTTGATTTATATGTCGATTGTTTTTCAACACTAGTGCTCAAAATCCAGTGACCCTGTACTGTCAAGAGTCAGTTGATCTATAAGTCGATTGTTTTTCAACACTAGTGCTCAAAGCCCAATGACTCTGTACGCTCAAGAGTTCGTCAGTTGAGCAATTAAATAATTGTTCAGTAAGCTCAACACTTCAAAACCAATGATCTTGCACCTAAAAGCATATCCTTGTATTTTTATTGTATTAAACTTTTTTAAATACATTTTCTGCAGTTTCTATAATATTTAATACAGGTATTTTTAACAATTGAGTTATCTGACATGTACTTCAGCCTAAGCCTGGCCCACTTTCCACAACTTAAGTATTGCATTCGACCTTCAGTGTCCGTAACTATCAATGGTCGACTGGACTAAATGTTTTGCTCTCGCCAAACTCTGGCGGAATAGTCTTCGAATCCTGCCAAGGGTAAATTTTTCTTTTCCCCTAATTACTATTAGAAGTGTTGTAATTATTAAAATTTTTTTTTTTATTATTTATATCATTATAATTTATAAAATTATAGTATCAATTATTTTTTGATGTAAAGTAATGTATGATAAATTTTTTTGCTTTTTAATACTATAAATAATTATTCAATCTTTTTTTTAAATGATCCATTAAATAGCTGTATACACATTGAAGACTACGTAATAAATAAGGCCACATATCGCACTTTTGTTCTGAGTGACCTGAGCATTCTATATCTCCACCCATGTTATGTAAGGCATTATTTATTATCTGCGCAGAGTACGTTGATGAGTCATATTAGTTTCAGGACAAGTGTTGTATAAAGGCTTTTTTGTTACTTATAATTTTTTTTTGTAAAAAAACGTGCCGAGATACTTTTCGCAAGGCGATGGGGAAATAGAATCAAAGTACACTCTTGCATGCGTAGATTTTTTTTTGGTACGTGCGAATCTGCATAATAAAATAATAATGAGTGTTTAAAAATTGACAATCGTGCTCAAAAAATCATTATCAATTTTTAATCTGAAAATATGTACAGTTTTTTTTTTTAAGAGTTTTATGTAGGATTGATTACAATAATCCTTGTAATAATGATGTAAATTATAAAAAAAAAGTTTTAGAATTATTACGACACTCCTAATAGAAGTTAGGGGGAAAAAAAATTTACCTTCTGCAGGATTCGAGGACTATTTCGCCAGAGTTTGGCGAGAGCAAGACATTTAGTCCACTCGACCATTGATAGCTAGGGGTACTGAAGGTCAAATGTAATACTTAAGTTATGGAAAGTGGGCCAGGCTTAGACTAAAGTATATGTGGGAGAACTCAATTGTTAGAAATACCTGCATAAAATATTAAAGAAACTGCAGAAAATATATTCAAAAAAGTATAATACATTAAAAATACAAGGTCATTGAGTTTTGAACGCTTAGGTTAATAAACATTTAACTAATCAAACGTCTGATCCCAGAAGGTACTGGTTATAGGGTTTATGTACTCGGGATTTGTGGATTTGGGCGTATAGCGTAGTTTTGTATGTATAAGCGAAGTACAGGTGCTCGGCCACTCAGAGGCCATGTGCGCAGAAGTGTGCGCGAAAAGTCTTGGGTATATCGCATCACTGCCTGCGAGGGTGACTGTTGGCTCGATAGTGCCCGTCTGCGGGTGCACGGGGTCTTTTATCAGCATGGCTTATTAGTAGGATGCGAGAGGGCTCCACTATCGCTAAGAAACCCTGCCGTTCCTCTCTTCTTTGTTGGGGAGAGTAATAGCACATCAGGAAAAATGTCCGAAAAGCGCTAATTTTTCGGAATTGGCACATGTACTCCTTCTCCCGTATGGAGGAGGAAGGTGACACTCTTGCAAAGTCCTTTGGCCAGAGTTGTGCCCTAAAGAGAGAGACTTAAGTGTGGTATGCGTATGGGTGTATTTGTATGCAAACGCCGCTGTGTCTGCCGGCATACAAAACTTGGAGGAAATAAATGGCTGAGGTATGTATGTATGCACCAGAGAGGGAATAAGTTGATGTTTTTTGTTGGTGGCTGAATGGCATCGCAGGTGCCGTTGCACACGTGGTTTCACAAAGCTTTAGATGATGCGAGCAGAAGAGCAGCTACATATTTCGAAACTAAACTCAAGCTTATTTCTAATTGGTTAGTATTTTTATGAAATACGCTTATGCATGCCAATAAAAAGGGGGATTATTTATATACTTCTTATGACTAAAATAATAATGAATTATAATGGTGTTTGTACTTATAATCCAAAAAAAATAAAGTACGCGTGCTAATTCTTAAGTCTGACTTAAAAAAATTTATAAGATTCCAACAATGGAGGGAAAGCGGGGAATGCGAAAAGTTTAGGCCAGACATAACAATGTTTAGAGAACCGATATGAAGTAAGAAAAATTAAGCGTGCAACGCAACTCGCTATCCGATGCCACGTGCCACGCTGAATCAATTCGTTTATTGTAAAAGGTAAATATAATTTATTTATTGATTATAAATTAGTTTTTTATAGAAAATTGGTCATAGAACACGACAAAAATACTTAAAAAACATTACGACATGAGAGGTGACGTTTAGAACGATTTGAAAAATGTATTTGCTTGTAATCATGGGAATTGGCTTATAACTTTTAATATAAATATTTTTTTGGTTAGTTCATTTATAAAGCCTTTAAATGAAACGGAAAAAAGTTTTACCTACAATGAAAATAAAGTAGCTGATTTCTGAAAATAGGACTTTAAGCCAAAAATCACAAAATTCTTCAAACTTGAATAAGCTTTTTTTTTTAAATGTAATAACGTGTGACATTTTTTTCGGTGCATCTATAATGTATCAGTCAGAACGGTGTTTGGTTTGTAAACATACAACTCATGTTCTTGTATACAATAGACAACAGAAAAAAAATTTATCACAATATTAAGGATATGTACACTAAACATTCCGGCATACTACAATTATTACATGCTTAGTTTAAAAATTATTTATTTTTATTTTTTTGGATAAATTAGTATTTATATATAATTCTATTATCCAATTTATTTATTCTATTTTTTATTATTTAGAAAAATTTGTCATGAGAAATTTTATATCGAATGATCAAAGTTAAACATGCTTTTCCCATGCTTAGCTTAATAGAACTCCTAAAATATTTTGTAATCAGGTTCGACATTGTTTTTTTAAATAAATCCTGAAATAAAAATTCTTTATTTTCGAGAAATGAATGGGGTATTTGTGGTTTATTGTAGTTCGTAGAGCATCCGTCGACGACCACGATTTAAATGTTCATCAAGTTCATTGATCATTTTTTGTCCATGTATAATTTTATGATGTTCTTTAGTTATTTAAATTCCATAATTAAATTAATTATTCTTTTGTTATGAATAACAGTTCAGCGTGCTGTAGCAATAAGTCAAGGCTGGCATTGAAATTTCATATAATATATATGAATAGTTTTTGATTAGAAACTTTGTTTTTTAAAGTAACATAAAAATGAAGAAAACATTACCCTATGTTTTATAGAAGCTGTTAGAGGATGTAAATGGGATGCATGAATTAAATAAATTGAAAATAACAATGTTAAAATTTCAGTTTCTACTTAAAAACATTTTTATTTTAAATAGAACAATTATTATTTAAAATATACTAGTGATTATATTGACCTTTCTTCTATTTGCTCAATACCCTCAACTTATAACGTAATAGGATGAGGGATTTTACAGGTGCTGTTAGGGGTTGGGGTTGAAGAACACATGCTGTACTCTAGATCTTGGCTATTTTTTGATAGATTAGGAAATGTGGGGGCTAGGGGGTAGAAAGTTTCGGCTGATCTTAGAAGACTTTAGCTTTTGCTCGGAAGAATTTGGAAAAGTCGGAGAGGACTAGGGGGCTGTTCTTGGGAGTATTGTAGAGTGTGGGGGTGGGCGGCATTGAAAAGCGTGACAGAGATATTAAGGGGCGAGAAGGGACGTAAGGAGGCCATACCTAAAATGTGGACTGGCTAAGGGGGGGGGGGGGGGGGGGGATTAAACCCTTTTTGTACGCGGCAAAAAACTTTTTGCGTGGGGGGAAGTTGGTGGTGGGGGCTGGGGGGGGGGAGGAAAAAGAAAAGTTTATCCTATTCTTACCTTATTTTTTGACAAATTCTTACTCGGAGTGAGAATGGTGTCGGTCGCATTAAGGCTTAAAAGGGCTATTACTTCTTTTCCACGCGAAGTCACTATATAAAATAGAAAAATATATCTATGTACAGGCAGATATTTATGTGCAGGGTTATTGTATACAAATTCACGGAGCAGGTCTTAGTTGAAATGCCTAACTTCATTTTTTGCACAACATTATACAATATTGGTATTTATAAGAATTCAAATTATTTGTAATTTTCAAGACCTTCTATCGTCTAATGATAATTCTTATTTGAATTCGTAAATATCCACATTTAAATAACGCTTCAATCATAAATTGACTTTACATTGTTGCTCGACAATTGTCTTCTAATAAATACATTGAATTAGTAGTGTTCGTCGTGCAAAAATTTTTCAATTATTTTTATCGGTATTTGCCAAGATCAGCAAAATATAATTTTTTTTTTTTATTTTCGGATACTCAAACTATTATTGAGTAATTTTTTGAAATTACTATTCTTTTAATTTTCGAATTACACAGGGCAAAAAGCAGAAATATCCAGTGATTAGTTGCATGGGAAAGAACTGGCAAAGTAACTCTGGTTACTCTGTTATTAATGCATTATACAGGATATGGTATGTTTGCAGTGTATGCGGCGTGCCCACAGAAATAAAAGCTTGGGATGATTTATCGATGATGTCAGCTTGCGTGCTTATTGTGGTTATTAATATTTTCGGCAGCTTAATATAGTATTTTTCAAAATGAGTTATGGAAAATATAGTGGTTTTCATCGATATACTATTTTCCAGGTACATTGACACAAGCGGAAATAATATGTGTATTATCCATTTATTATTGTAAAAAATATGTTTTTTACACTTCTAGCATCTCTTAAAAAATATTTCCGCAATAAACGGAATATACTTTGTACAATTCGATCTCAAATTAATGCACGTCAGAAGCAAAATTTTGATCGATAAGATAGTTTCGTTGTCACTCTCTTATCGGCTTAACAAATTCATAATTAGAAATACTATTGCTTTAAATGCTGAGCTAAATAGTAAGCTGCAACAAGATGTTCGTTTATAAATTCAAATAATTAAGTTATTTTTAGTATGTTTGGAAATCTATTGCTATTTCTGACCTGTAGTTTTGTTGGTAAACCTACTAGAATATTAACTTTAGTAAATATTTTGTTTAATAATGTTATGTTAATGTATAGTCTGTCCACATTAATATTTATCATCATTTGTAGATGTAAAACGTTAACGGTTTACTTAAATACTCAGTAAAAGATATCTTATCTTTTGAACTTAAGTAATGGATTCTGCATGAGCATATACTGAACAAAATTTTAAATTTTGTTATGATATTTTAGACGTTTATTAGTTTATTAACAAATACTAAGATATTATTCCTGTGAAGAATCGGGTTCCTCAGAATGTAAGATTTATCGATTTCACAACACAAAAAAAGTTTTTTTTGCGATATCCTAGCACTGATTTCGAAGTTAACATAACATTCAAAACATCTCAAAAGGTGATATTAATGCGTTCTGTAGTTGTTTAATAGGGATTGGCCAGGCCGTTCGGTTCAGGATGCGTGACTAAAACGGAACATTTAGTATATTTGGTGATCTCCTAGAACATATACTACTTACTAAAGAGGTAATGTAGGTGGTCAGGAAAGTGACTAAGAGGTTCAAGTTTAGGTACGACCGTTGTTCTCTTGCCAAGCTGTGATTCACTGAGCCTGGCTAGAGATAGAGAGAGAAAGGTAGTAGCTAAACTTTGTCCACCTTGTCACGCTTTCAGCGGCCTGCATTATCACTCGAGTGGTCTATGCTTAAGGGTAATTTGTTTCTGTCCGATTCTAAAAAATATTTACTGTAAAAAAGGGATATTTATTTAGTGCGTTTGATTAATATCTAGAAATCTACGCACTATACATTTCTTCATTGGTATGTAGTACACAAAGTGAAATTATATTCAGGTAATATATATCCTAGTTTGGTTGAAAACCCTAGTTAAAATTACTTACCTCACATGATAAGTTTTCTATTCTTACATGTCTCACACAGTAAATACTCTTACGCCACCTGCCTAATGGGGGAATAACTACGACATAGAGGTGTGAGATTTTCGCTTTAAGAAAGCCGATGATTCAGCCTTCTATACATGAAAGTTATCTCCTTCATTCTTTCGTAGAGGTCGATAAATTATGAGTTCTGGTTTTGAGTAGTATCCTTAAAAACTGGTCGGTAATTTAGATTTTTTGAATCGCTTCTTTTTAAGAATGGTGTAAGCGTCCTATTATTGATTTTTGGTATTCATGGGACTTCTTAAAATGCATTACTCCTGCAAAAAGAAGGGTTCTGATGCTCACTGAAGCCCTTATCGCGATGTTCAACTTAAACGCTTGATGGATCAAATAATTATTTAGTAAAAAATAATTACAAAAATTTTATTGTTCTCAGTAGTGTACCTATAAGGTTTCTGGCACAGTTTTCCAGCAGCCCTACTAAAGCGGGATAAGCCAGATTTCCCCTACCCAGCAACCAGCCTTCCTCGTACTATATCGCGAGTTCCTACTTAGGTTGCCCCTACTTGTGCCAGATTAGCCATGATCCCTACTCTACCACCTAATACTTAAGTCTTATTCGATCAACATTATCAACAAGCGGTATTATCGACCCTGCTAAACCTCGTGCTGTTAGACAAGCAAACGCTCACTTCCGTCCTGCCTAAGCCAGCCTTAATTCCGCCTGCTCACTCCAGCAGCTTCACTCCAGATCCCCATGCTGTCGTATGTGTGTGATTTAGTGAGTGCTATAGCACGAGCTCCCTACGGATCTCAGATCGCAGGATCTAATGGTAAGTAGCTCAATTACGTTATCGGCCGAGCAGTGATCTCTTCCCTACCTACATGCGTGAAGTCCAAAGTCAAAACGTTTGTTAATACAGCTGTATATTGATAAATAAATACGTTTGAGATGCACTCTTTATCCCCAGAAATATGCTGCTCTTGCTCTTTTCAATGTGTGACTTTTAACGCTATCCTACTTATCTGATGCAAGCATAAGCGCGTTGTGCAAAACACTTGGCGCAAGTGATATTATGCCTGGTCCGTCTTTCTTATCAATACACGTATCGAATGATAGGAGTGGCTGGGTTTGTTGACTCAAGTGCTGAGAGGTAGTGGCAAGGGTTTCTGTGGGCACGTCATCGCGGAGGATGTTGTCAAATTGGGCAAGATAAGGAGAGAGAGAGAGAGAACAAGTAAGAGAAAGAGAAAAAGAGCAAGAGGAAGAGAAAGTATAAATATTAAAACGGGTTGTTTACGGTTGATAAAAGTGAAGCGCAACTCACATCGACTCCGATCTCTGGTACAAGTCAAGACGGACTCTCCCTGGACAAAATATGATTTATGCGAGCCCCGCTCTCTTATCAGCGAAAGTATTCCTCTTATCTTCGACGCGGTTCTTCTATGTCTGCTTACTAGAATGTATTGATTTCAATCGAAGCGGAAGATATGCTTCTTATAAGGTTTATATTGGCGGATGTGAACGCGTATCAAATGATGCGAGACACTGGTTATACGCGCGCTAGCTCTCTTGTTACTAAAATTATAAGCATAAAACGGAGCAGGTCCCAACGCTGGCCCACTCATTTATGCATCACCGTGCATGTGCATATTGATAAAGACTGTTAAATTGTATGTATTGCTGAAAATGCCTCAGTTGTAAGGTAAATGACCCAATTATCAAACAGGTTCTTAGCTACCAAGAGCTTGGTGACTTTTTCAAAAGGTACAGGGATCCCACTTTATAATAATTTTTGGTTTTTCTAATAGTTAAAGATGCGCAGTGTCGGACTAAATTTTTTAATATTAAATAATATTTAGTACGTATGTCCGTATCTGTGTAACACTAGTTTGATGCGTGCCCGCATTGTTTCATATAGTTTGTCCCGGTTTATGAAACACGAAATAACTAGATTAATAGACGTTTACAGTGAATCTTTTAAGTCAGATCAGTTGAATTCCTAAATACAAATGTTTAATTTAATAATGTATGTTCAAAAATAATGTTTATACTGTACAGTTTAATATAAAAAATGAAGAACTTATGATTTAGATCGATATGCATATTTCTATACCTATATCCAACTATACTTTCGAGTAGTTTAACCTCTAATCCTTTCTTCGCTCGATGCGCATTGCTTTTCCAAAAGACAGCATTTTAAAGGTTGGAGTGTGACATCTTGCATTCTTCATTTTCATGAGATATTTATGCATATTTTAACAATCAGTAGACGAAGATAAATTAAAAATTGGGTGAAATTACATTATTTTACGCTTGCATTTGTCACAAGCCCCCATATTTGTTACGAATTGGGCGTTTCACAAATAGGGACATAGTATCCCTGGTAGATAAAACACCGCATATATGTTTTATATATACGGACATCTCTATAGCGAGTGTACACTTGATGAAACACGCTTATTTTATAGAATTATATGTATTTGTTAAACAAATAATGAACTAATAGCATTAAGCAAGGTTTTAACTCAACGTGTAACTATTTTTTGCATTGATAAATACATTTTAAATGATATAATCCATAAAACACGCTGCAGCACATCCACCTTGTAACGTAACCTATTGCACAGTATTCTCGAACCCATTTACTTCTCACAAGTAACTTTATATCTTCATTTTACGTAATTATGAATTTGATTTTATTAAATCGTCATTCTAACTCCAGTAACAAATAAGCTTTTTGAAAAATTGTCTTTAGTAACGCTAATAGCACATTATTTAAGAATAAAAACATTTTTCTAAATGTGTTCTATAGACACGGACATTGTTTCATAATTGGGTCTTTTACCTTAACAAGTCAGTCGACGAGTGCAGTCATCTGGTGCATAAAATCTTACCTTCAAAAAAATTCTTGTGATCTCTAGAATCCTAGCAAAAAAGCCAGCACCAAGAAATGTCTCTTAAGAGAATTATTGCAATAAATTGAGGAGCTCTATTACGGTTACTGGGAAACGATACTAATTGCCAGAAAACCAAGAGATAACAATGATAGTAAATCATTTAGTTGCGATAAAGTAGTCGACGAGTGCAGTCATCAAAAGCTCCTGCCTACTAAAAAGCTCTTAAGATCTCTAGAAACAAAACACGAAGCAAGAAAATTTCTCCTAAATAGGATTTTCAACAGAAGAGGAAGCTCTCAAGGATATACGCAGTTTCGGTAAGATTATTATTCTACATCTCCAAAGAATGTGTGCACGAATATGCACGCCTTTCCCACGTTTTTTCGCGCACATGCACACCATTTACGCCTTCTTGCGCGTATATGCATCTCTTTTTACGCCTTTTTGGGCGTATACGTACGCTTTTACACCTTTTTACGCGTATATGTACGCTTTTAGCTCCTTTTTTGAGCGTATGTATGCGCGGTAAAGCTAAATTTATGAATTCTTCTCAGCTATTATGGATACGGGTGAGGACCAGCTCAGCAAGTATAACGTTACCACATCTAATACATTGCAACAGTATGTACTATGTATTCTTACTGCAAAGGAGGACGATATAAAAAAATTTATTGAATTTGCTAAAACAAATTCACAGTCGATCAACTTCATCATTACTACACAGAAATTAGGTCTTGGGGAGATGTTTAAATAGCAGAATATCTTAAGTCAAATGCAGAGTGCTTATTAGCGATTTAAGTATCATAAATGTAGAGAAAGCATACAGCAGGCGGTAATTTGGAGCAGTGTACAGTCAGCGTTCAAGGGTCACATCGAGAGAGCAGTACACACGAACTTGACACATCTAGATATAAAATTCTTTTTTACCAACGCTTGCTCTGTTTTCAAAGAGCCAAAAACGGAATCTTTACTTAGTCATGATACTATTAAAGCCAATGTATTAATTACAGCTCTCTTTAGGAAGATCAATAATGACGAAGAAGTGCAAGAAACTATATACTTTAACGTCAAAAATCATCCTATATATTAGAATACTGATTTAGAGGAATGGTTTAATATCAATGTTCAGCAAATGATTGAGAGAGACCTTAAAAAATTTCAAGAGCAAGGGTCAGGATGTTCTCTCCATTAAATAGTAAATTTAACTGTAAATATAGACAAGCTAAAACCATTACAAGGATGTTCCCACATACCGCTACCGAAAGATATTTATGATGAAAAAGCGTGTGTCGATGTGTAAAATGATTAAAACATGTGTTTTAAGTGAAGTGTGTTTTCAGCACTATCTCTAACCAGTAAAGATCGTCAAGATGTTCTTGAATAAACGAAGTTTGCAAATGTACAAAATTTTAAGGGCATCAATTTTCCAGTAATTCTGATACAGATATCTGCTTTTTACAAGCAGAATGACCTTTTACATAATCTTTACATACTGAAGAACCATGGTGACAAATATCTTGCTTTTCTATGCCAGCAAATAAGAAAGACAAACATACTTATCTCCTCTTAATACAAGATCATTATTTGAATGAGGACCAAGAAAATAAAGAAAACGATGAGTCAACACCGCCTTGATTTCACTATGTGTAAATTGAAGATTTATCACGACTTGTGAGAGATGAGTTTACAAAATGTAAAGCTGCCTATTTCATATGCCATAGATGCTTACATTTTTTCAGTACTGCTAAAAAATTGAGAGTACATGAAGTTCACTGCAGACAAATAAACGGTTGTAAAGAGCTGCGACCAAAGACAAAAGTCGTAAGTTTAAGATTTATAAACATCAACATAGTGTACCACTTATTGTTCATGCTAACTTTAAGTGTCTGCTTAAGCCCATCAAAGTTCATAAACCAGCATATCAGCAGCATACAGCCTATAGCATTAGCTACTACGTAAAACATTGCTTTGATGATGAAAAATCCGAATATGCAACCTATCGTCACAGACAACCTTATACGATAACAGCAGCCGAATAGTTTGTTAACAAGTTTAAAGCACTTGCTTAGCCGATGAAAATTTTTTTTGAAAATCTAAGACCAATGAACCAGCTCATCAGAGATGAAAAAAAAAGTTTTAAAAGGGCAATACAATAACATATATGCAAAATGCGATTTAATAACACTGACAAACAAGTTGGAGATCATTGTCGCCTAACAGGAAAGTAAGTATTTCTTTTTCTATAAATTTTAATATTTTCTCTTATAAAACTAGTAAATGATATATTTCTGTCTCAGCTATCAAAGAGAACCACACACCAGTTGCAATCATAATCATCAATATACATCGACAGTACTACAAGTTTTCTATATTTTTAGTGGATATGACGCTCATTAATTTATTAAGGAGTCAGCTATAGAATCTGATGGATCAGTAACGCTCATCCCCCAGACGAAGGAGCACTATATCTTCTTCACAAAGAACATAAATGAAAGCAACGTGAGCTTCCGTTTCATAGACTTTTCTTACTTTATACGACCATCATTGGAGAAACTAGCGTCCTACTTAGAAGAGCACAAAATAATTAATAATGAATTTAGACATAAATTAACTGAGCAAATAAAACTATTAGTGAGAAAAGGAGTCTTTCCATACGAGTACGCCTCGGCTATCGAACGACTTGAGGGACGAGAACTTCATGCTAAGGCAGACTTTCACAATAGACCTAAGAGAGAGCATATTTCAGAAGAAGATGACGCATGTGCTCTAAATATATAGGATGTTTTTGACTCAGAGACTTTTGGAGACTACTCCGACCTCTACCTAAAGACTGATGTACTCCACTTAGCTGATATTTTCGAGAACTTTCGCGACAGTTGCCTTTAGGCTTAAGGACTCGATCCCGCAACTATAACACCACCCCAGGCCTTACTTGGAATGCGATGTTAAAGCATACGGGTATCACTTCGGAGTTGTTGACTGATATAGATATGCTTTCTTTTTATTAAGTGTAATATTCGTGGTAGTATTAGTCAATGCACCAATCAATATGCCAAGACTAATAACCCGTACATGGGTGACGAGTATAAAAAAAGAAGAGCAAGACAAGTATATTCTTTACTACGACGTTAACAATCTGTATGGATAAGAAACGTTTAATCCATTGCCTGCAGAAAACTTCCGCTAAGTCGAGAACGTTAATTTTAACAGTCTTGACGATCACCCCGAGGGCTATGTTTTCAAGGTAAACTTCAAATATCCAGCTGGCAACGACGACTCACACTAGGATCTACCACTGTATCCAGAACATCTAGCACCTTGGGGCTTTTAATTGATGAAGTTAGTAACGCCTTCGATAATAAAAAGCAATACATCATTTATTATAAAAGTCTCAAGCAGGCCCTTAAGTATGTTTTGTACCTAAAAAGGTGCATATAATGCTTGCATTTGATCAAAGTAAATGGCTTAAATCGTACATCGACTTGAACAGTCAAAAATATATATGCAAAAAACAAGTTTAAAAAACTTCTTTGAAACTCTTTAATGATGCAGTGTATGGCAAGACTAGAATATAAGCGGATACGTGTAAATATTAATCTTGTAAAAAAGTCGGAAGGTCAGTATGTCTGTAAAGCATACGCTTCAAAACCAGACTTCCATGGCTGTTCTATCTTCGATAAAAATCTAGTGGCTGTACACCTGTCAAGAACGAATATCACTATACGTAAGCTTATATACACAGGGCTATGCGTTCTAGACCGGTCTAACTCCGTCGGGTATCCTTTTTTTACAAATATATGAGAAAATGTGCAGGAGTTAAAGCAAAGCTTTTATACACAGACACTGACAGCCCTATTTACGAGATCCAAGGCCTAGATATGTATAATATGATAAAAAGAATCAGCCATAAGTTCTACACGTCAGAATATCCTGTAGACAATCAGTTTGGCATTGAGTTGAGAAATAAGGAGTTGGATTAGTAAAGGATAAGTGCGATGGTCACAACATGTTAAAGTTTGTTGGACTCCGCAGCAAACTGTACTGCTCCAGAATAAAAGATGAGAAGCCGATAATGAAGAAAAAGGTATGAAAATATGAACCGTTAACGCAACCATTACATTTGACAAATATATTGATTGTCTTCATAAAGATATAACAGTTGTTCGTGAGCAAAAATATTCACATTCACAATTCAACGTTCGTAATTTTCTCGAATTTTTCATAATAGAGAGCATGCCCGCTACGGAGAGTTGTAAGTACATAAATCATTCGACAGTAACACTTTATGGCTTTTTTTCCTTCAAGATAATCTTAAGAATATTTGTAAAAAGCAAAAAAAAGTGGGTAATAGCTGTACTTTGATCGTATTTTATCGTAATTAATAGTATTTTGATCGTGTTTCATCACATTTTATCGTATTTCGATCATATTTTGATCATATTTAATCGAATTTGAATCGTATTCTGTTCGCATTCAATCGTGTTTTCATCGTATTCGATCATATTTCATCGTATATTGATCGTATTTCGGTCGTATCTCATCGTACATATCATGCGAGCTTAAAGTAAATATATTTTGAAGATTTGATGACCTTAAAGGGAAGCATCTAATAGGATTCGACGTTGACTATAAAATTGCATATACTTGATTAGCTGCTGCCTTTAAAGAGCTCAAATTTCCAATTATTATACAATACGAATTTCAAATTTAGCATGTACAATCTACAAAGAAAAAAAGCGTGATAGGTCACGTAATAAAGCCTCGTTATTTGTTTGGTGATTGGTTGAGATTAGTCAAGCGTGGGTTAATTCGAAATCAAATGCATGAATTAATGAACAAAAATTAATTAAAAAAAAGAAAAAAAGAAAAACTAAACGTTGCGGTAATGGAAATGAATATGGATCAATGGCGGAGGTTGGCATCGCGTAGAGAAAAAATCCCTCTAGTATTACAGAAAACCTCCAAGGAAATATGTGAGTCGTAAACATAGAAACTATTGAGGATTTTATGAGAAATAGTTATTCAATAAATAACTAAGGAGCACATTTTCTAATTTGTTTTATTAAAAGTACAGAAAGCTCTAACTTTGACCTCATCTGTAAGGTTTCGAACCATGTGCGATTTATCTCTTAAATAACTTATTTTATTTAGTACAAACATATATTACGTGATAAGAGTACTAAATAAAAATAGAGTATTTTTTTATATAGCTTTAAATTCGGTAAGCTTTTTCGCATATCTAATGAACAGTCTTAATGATTACACTTAGTCGTCAAATTAAAGCAAGTTTACAAAACCTTTTAATTCCAGTAGAATCGCATAATCAGAACTCTCTATCAGGATGAGCGAAAATCTACTAACTTTTGACTTGCATCAGATAGTGAGATGGGGCTTCTTCTTTAATTCTAATAGTCCTCAGATCTGTCTAAAAAGAAATTATCAAAGACTTATATTAAATATACATGTAGGTTTTCATACATATTACCATATAAGAATGATTATACTTACTTTATCCATTAGGCCAAGGTCTCTTCGGTGCAGACTCGTTGTCATCTTCTCGCACTACTTTGACATCTCTCTGCACAACGACTAGTGCACCTGAGGTGAAGTATCCGTTTGACCAGGCACTCGATAGCGTTTATTGTCGTGAGGGCTGAGAGTTATCTTTTGCGCTTGTTTGGTACACAGTATGTGCAATCGTGCACGTATATGTTTTTGCTTACGAACAACTGTTATATATATTTATGAAGACAATTAATATATTCCTCAAATCTAATAGTTGCTTTAACGGTAGATGTTTTCGTACCTTTTCTTTTTTGATGGGCTTCTCATCTTTTATTCTGAAAGAGTATGGTTTGCTGCGGAGTCCAACAAACTCTAGCATGATGCGACCATTGCACTCGTCCTTCATCAATCCAACTACCTTCTAATCTTTCAACTCTATGCCAAACTGATTGTCTACGGAATAGTCTGACGAGTCGAACTCGTGGCTGTCTTTCTTTATCATTTTGTTTATATCTACGCCTTGGATTTCGTAAATAAAGCTGTTAGTATCTGTGTATATAAGATTTGCCTTAACTCCTACACATTTTTTCATGTATTTGTAATAAAATCGATACACAAGGGAACTGGACAAGTCTAGAATGCATAGCCCTGGGTAAATAAGCTTACGTATAATAATTTTTGTTCGTGACAGCTGTACAGCCACTAGATTTTTATCGCAGATGGAACAGTCATGGAAATTTGGTTGGGCAGCGTATGCTTTACAGCCAACCGACCTCCTGTCTTTTTTACAAGCTTAACGTTGACACGTTTCTTCTTTTCCATAGTCTTGCCGTACACCGCATCATTAAAGAGTTTAAAAGAAGTTTTTTAAACTTGTTCTTTGCATAATTTTTTTTCTTACTGTTCAAGTCAAGGTACAATTTGAGCCATTTACTTTGATCTAATGTAAGCATTATATGCACCTTTTCTAGGTGCAAACCATACTTAAAGGCCTGCTTAATACATCTATGATAAATGATGTACAGCTTTTTGATTTCTAAGTTTGTCAGTAACTTCATCAATTAAGAGCCAGCAGGTGCTAGTTGTTCTGGATACAGTGGTAGATTCCTGCAAGATTCGTGGATTTCAGCTGGATATTCAAGATCAACCTCGAGAACGTAGCCCTCGGGGTAATCGTCAAGACCGTTGCAATCGATGTTCTCGACTTAGCGGAAGTTTCCAGCAGGCAATGCTTTATACGTTGCCCATTCATACAGATGGTTAACGTCGTAGTGAAGGATATACTTGTCCTCCTTTTTCTTGTCATACTCGTAATTTATGTGCGGGTTATTAGCCTTGACGTATCGAATCCTGCGTTGACTAATACTACCACGAATAATACGCTCCATAAAAAGAAGCATATCTATATTAGTCAACAACTGCAACTTGATGACTGCATGCTTCGACATCTCATTCCAACTAATGCCTAGAGTAGCGTAGTATTGAGCGGGATAGAGTTCATAAGTCTAAAGGCAACTATCTCGAAAGTTCTCGAAAACATCAGCTGGAAGGAGTTCATCAGTCGTCAGGTAGAGGTTGGAGTACCCTCCAAGAGTCTCTATGTCAAAAATCTCCCATACTTTCTAAGCTCGGGCGTAATCTTCTTCTGAAATATGCTTTCCACTAAGACTCCTGTAAATGTCTGTCTTAGCAGCGGTTCTTGTCTATTAAGTTGTTCGATGGCCGAGGCGTACTCGTATGGGAAGACTTTTTTTCTTGCTAATAGTTTTATTTGCTCAGTTAAGTTATGTTGAATTTTTTAAAAATTATTTTATGCTATTCGAAGTGGGACGCTTGTTTTACCAAAGATGATGGTATAAGACCACAAAATTTTATGAAACGGAAGCTAACGTTGCTCTCATTTATTTTCTTTGTGAAGGAGATATAGCGCTTCTTGGTCTGTGGGATGAGTGCAATTGGTCAATTAGATTCGATAGCTAACTCCTTAATAAATAAATGAGCATAATATCCGCTAAAGTTATGGAAAACTACTGGTATTGTCCATGTATCTTGATAATTAGAATTGCAACTAGTATGTACTGCTTCTTGATAGCTAAGACAGAAATATATCATTTATAAGTATTAAGTTCTGGTGCACCAGGTTAATTATTACAGATTTTCTTGAGTAATAGCATTATGATGATGATATAGATTAAAAGATATTTAAGTATATAGTTTTTAAATTTTTATTTGCATTATAAATGAGTCAAAGCATTGTGTAAAGTTTATATAAAAATTTGATTATGAACTTGATCTTTTAACCTTCAATGATTACGTAAATACTACAGATAACTTGTAAATATTTTGCGTAGAACACTGAAACATATACAAAAAGATAGGTTAAGGTTAAAATTAGTTAATAATTTTTTTTTTTAATTCTTGCGTAAGTACATAACTTTTATAACTTCACATAAGTAAGTTTGGGGCTTGCTGGAGGTGTGGCGAAAAAGGCCATCAGGCTAGGGGTTTTAACACTACAGAAGTAGAGTGTTACTTCTGGCGGGACCTCAACCCACTACGAAGCCTCCAGCACGTAGCAGAAACTGCAATGTGAGCAGCCCAAAAGGCAGCTAAGAAAAGAAAGCCACAGCGATGGCGCTAATCCTGCAGGGTAATCTGGAGTGCAACTGGCTTTCCAAAAAATTGCTATGCCGGTTCTCCCAGGACCAGGGTACGGATCCGCTTATGATGAGTAAGCTGTATTGCACCCGATCAGGAGTTAGCTAGTATCGTGACAAAACGGGTACCACGGCCGTCCTGGTCTGCAATCCGAATAAGTTTCCCCAGTTTCATGTTTGGGAGCCAAAGATGGTTTTGCTAGGATCAGGAGCGGCCAAGATACCTATTAAAGTCGCTACTTTACCCCTAACATACTGATTGGTGTCTTCTGGAGGCAGCTTGCTGCACTCAAGGATGTCATTTAGGTGTTTGTGCGGATAGGCAACGTAGTCCTCGACAGCGATCTCTACTCCTAGGCCACTGCTTGGGGTAAAAAGCATACCAATGCTATAGGGCAAGCAATTTTGAAGATGGCTGGAAGCCTCGACCCTACCGTGTTAAACTTTGATAATACAACGACGTTTAGACGAATTGAAGCTAAGGGCTCGATAGTCAACGTGACGCATTCAATTACTGCTTCTACCCCTACTACTATTAACACTACTACTACCACTACTATTACCCCCACTCCTACTACTACCAATACCTATGCTACTACTACTAGTTATACCACTACTACTACCTTTACTACACCCCCTCCATGGTATGCGTCACCTTGTCGTAGACCGTGCTGCTTGCAGCCAAGGTTGGGTGAGGGGGCTTAAAGACTAACGGCATACCAACTAGCCATGAATAGAGGTAAGTGGCGGTGAATACATTCCTCTCACATACACACACTACAC
>JAPYYV010003161.1:0-18915 GCA_030522625.1 Copidosoma aretas
AGAAAAACGGCCCCAGAGGTAGCAACTATCAACTACCTCCGTGCTTCGTACCTGCGACTGAGAAACCTCTATTTCTTCAGTCGATTAGAGCAAATATATAAAAATTAACATTGAAAATATAACAATAAATGTATAATAAACGACTAACAGCAAATAAATTATAAATAGGTACAATTAGACAGTAACATATATTTAGGCACGATGTTATACTAAATACATCGAGTAACTCGACCCACCGACGGAAATACGCTAGAAATGCCACTCACAAAACACTATAGCGATGCACACCTTTTTGATATACTTTAGTTTTATATCTTAATTTCATTTCCTTTTATAATCTAATGCATAACTTGGGCTCAATTAACAATATTCACACAGGTCTCTGATTATCCATACTATTTCGGGTGGATCAGATGATCACACCACCGATAAGTAGCTACCTAATTCTCTCACCAGAAAGCTCACGAGTCTGCTGTCAAGTGCGAATACTAACGAAGGGCCTTATTAGATATATAACCCTCACTTCGTGCGGAATAAGTACGGCTCTTTTACTCTTTCTACTGGACTCGGCGTATTATCACCCTTGCTTTGCTCGGGCGATAAACTTTATCCTCGTCAAGATTACATCACGCACTCGCTAAATAAAATGTAATAATATATATATATATATATCTTCCTATATTATATATTTGTATGAACAAAAGTTAGTTTCAGCCCCCCCAGCCCCCCAGGCTCCCCACAGCTTCCACTCAAATCACGTAGTTATTCGTTCATTTTTACATGATTTTTAACCTAATTTTTTTGGGTTAGCTCCCCCCCCCCCACTCCATCTCTCTCCACCTCAGCTCCCCCCGGCTCTCCATAGCTTCTTCTTCACCTCCCATTCGTCTCTCCTTCAGCTCCCCCCATTACTTCATAACCTATTGTACAATACTCACACACACACACAAATTAATTATAAGTTTATGCATATGAATTAATAATTTGGTTCAATTTTTATTTCTTCCTTCTACATGTTTTAAGATTAACATTATATTAACAAATGTACAATAAAAAAACATAAGGATTAAAAAAGTAGCTTTTACTACCAATATATTGATTATATAATGTATACGTATATCTTCCTTTATTATATACTTAATCTGTGTGGATCGTAAGTAATGGCCCCCTCTTCATGCACCCCCCCCCCACACGTTTTTTACATGATCAAAAGTAAGGTACAAATAAGGTGAAAATATGTGAATTTTTAATACTTTTCTATAGTAAGTCTGACCTACCACGGCCCCCTCTATTTCCTGAACCCCCTATGCTCCTTATTTTCGTTAGGTTATCCCTTACTAACCTGACAAAACGCAAGGACTTATGATTTATTTGAGTCTTATATATTCTACTCTGCTCCCTCGCATTTTAACCATAGCCGAAGATGTCCGACGTCACCCGAAAGACAAATTCTATCCAAAGTCTCCCGACAACAGACGAATTTTTTCAATTACAGACGAATCCTTTCATTTAAGTCCTCCAACATCGTCAAACATTGCCAAAAAGAACCGATTGCAGCTAAAGCTGCTCATTCAAAGCCACTCGAGATTTTCTGCTTTTCCCGCACGTCTTATGCAGCTAATAAACAGAGGCACAACAATAAAACGTGACCATTAGTAATACAACTGATGTAATCGATAACGGAACACCCGTACACTTGAGCACAATACGAAAAAGAAATAAAATGGAACAGCTACAACCAAATTACCAAACGGACTCGCCCGCTTACACTGTCTATTAACAGATCATTTATTTACTAAAAGTGTAAGCAAAGAAGTATATTAGGTTTCGGAATAAAGGACATGGAATAATACCCTATATTATACCCTTATAAAACATGATTGCAGGAATCGGGCAGAGCAACCGATTCATGCACATAATTAAAAAAAAGACAAGTGTGTGCTAACCATGATTGTGCTGAAATCTAGCAAACTATATCTTAACAGTTATAAGCTAAGATCTCCTAATCGCTTAAAATTACTTTTTAATACAAAATATTATTAGTGATAAAATTCTGTGTATTATACTTACTGTGAAAGTGTATTATACTTTCAATTATAATTTAAATTGACAAGAATGCTGTTATAACGCTTATTAAACACATTTTGAAAGGCTCGTATAATTCAGCTAATTACGGAATCTAAAAAAAATAAAAACCAAGCATCGAAGACTAAGCAACCGAATAGAATTGCCCGCTCAACTGTTTATTAATTAATCATTTATTTAGTAATTCAGGATTGAAGCAGTAGTCTATTGCGTTTCGGGATAAAGTACATAGTATAATGATACATTATTACAACAATCGGACAGACTAGCGGAAAATTTTCTGTTTACATAGTTTATTCATATTTTGCTTTTCCTTGAAAGTTACACAGAATTTTCTGTTCAATACCAATTAAAATTAAAATATCTGAAAAAATTTATAATTTTTACTACATATAAAAAACATATAATACATAAAGATGACTTAATTAATGTTTATTTCATTAAGTCTACTATAAACCTTACTAAATTGATTGTTTCGAATTTTTCACCATTTAAAATTTTTTAACGAAACTGAATTTTTAATTCCTGAAAAAAAACATTTCTAAAAATAAATGAAAGGCCTGACCTTGTCCATATGATCCGTACACCGTAATGACTCAAACAAGAGCTACGTCTGTGAGTTATATACTTATTACTCACCTTACATATTGCATTTTGTATCTAACTTTTAATTAAAATATTCATTTACGCTTTTTTTATAAATTTTTTTAGTTGTTTTTGAATATAAATTGATGAACTATCTAACAATTATTGTAATAAGTTATTTAAAACTGTTAAAAAATTAAGTTAAATTAAAAGAAATAAAGTACTTCCGACAATAACAACCTATTACAGGAATGGGGCAGAGCAACCGATTCATGCAGATGGTGTAAAAAAAGAGGTGTTTACAAACCATTATTGTGATGAAATCTAGCAAACTACATCTGAACAGTGATAAGCTGAGATCTCTTAATCAGATACGATGTCTTTTTAATACAAAATATTATTATCAATATAATTCTGTCTATTATATTTACTGTAACGGTGTATTATACTTTTGATTTTAAAGGTGCTTCAGCAGGAGTAGTTTAGATGTCATATGTAGTTTATTTAACAATTCAAAACTCGCTGATTGCATCGGAGTCCTTATTTACCTCCCTAAATCTGAAAAAATAGGAGATATTTGCCATTATTGTTTGCAAATTATACACAACCTAATGTGGAGAAACCTGAAAACATCTTTTATTTGTAACTGTAATGAAATAGTTACACATTAAAACACTAACTGTATTATAGTTAAAATTTTAAGCTTTCAGATGGAACTTCGCAAAGTATAGATAAAAATGAAAAAATTACAAATAGACCGTAGAATATTGATCAATTGGTAGTATTAAAAATGTAGTTGCAGAACATCATTTTTTTTTGTTTAAACACAATGCACACGTATTAAATATTTTAAATTTATAATACAAGTATTTACGAAGGAATTGTATTTTATTTAGTAATAGTAATGATGTTATCATACAGATAACATACAGTTATTATTTTATTATTTAAAAAATTCTTTATTTATTCCAACAAAAAACGAAATCAGCAATTATACGTAATATACATGACAGCAGTTAATGTTCGTTTAACAAAAATACATAAGTATTTATGATGGTGCTAACACATAGCGAATAATCCAGAGCGATGTATCGAAGGTGGTGTAGTTATATTTTGAATTATAATATTTGTTAATTAAGAAAATGAAGCATTTTCTGGAAATTTAAATGATCTTTTAAAACAGTACGGGAAAACATTGTGTATTATAATTCGTCATAAAAACAATAAAAAGAGCCATAAGCAGTTGCAAAAGTACTCCTTCAAAAATGTATGCTTGAAACATAATATACTTCTGTTAATGGTCCTAATCTTGATAAACATATTTAACAGTAATTTTTTTTTAAAAGGGTATAACTGCAACAATTGGTCGTACAATAACTTTTTTTTTATAAAAATTTGCAAAATAATTTTAGTCATTCAATGAAATGAAGACAATTGTCTAATTATAACAAAACTAAGAGATAAAAAATATGCAATTGAGCTTTAAATCGTATTTGTTGCAAAATGTTAGTTTAATACAATATGATCATAAATGGTATGACTAAATAATGAAACATACGATTCTGTTAGTATGTAAAATCAAATATAGTTATATACGATCTTAAAAAGAGTCTTAAAAAAAGTCTTTTAAGTTGCAAATTCCATTGTTCGTGGTCTATCCAGCAAATGAAGTAAAAATTATGCCTTCTACTTATACATCACGTAAACTATGTTTTGATTAGTTTTGTCAAGTAGTTATCAGTGAGTCTACAGTTTGTACTATAACTATATAGTTGTCTGTCAAGCGTGCTGCTTGGCTGACCCAATGTCAACATCTGTATTTGCTTGTCATTTACACATCTCTTGTTCTCCAACTCTAAAAATTTGTGGAGGTGTGGTCCGAGTTTTGCGTTTTTAATTTGTCTTAATTTTATTTTTCAAAACTGGCGAATTTCAGAGAAACGACAAAAATTCAAAGACATATTTCAACACAAAAAAATGTTATTGAGCAAAAAATAATAGCACCATCATAAAGAGCAGGTCAAAATCTATCGATTTTTATTTTTGTAAGAATTGATGGACTTAATCAATAAAAATAGTACAAAATAGGCAAAAAAGTTGAAGTTCTGCATGAAAAAGTAAAGGATTGGAAAAAGATAGGATTTATAAAAAGAACAACGAAGGAAAATAAACTTGTCAAAATCAAAGATAATTTTACAAACGAAAGAAAGACGTTAGTTAATTAGAAAATAGAAAAAAACTACATGGTAATTGACATTTCTATCATCTGCAAAATGTAAAAAAAAGAAAAATGCTGGGAGAGAAAAATAAAGCAAAAAGAAAAAAATCCAGGTGAGTTTAGAAGTTTTTAAGTGATAGACTGTAGGATCTGCAATGAAAGAAGAATAAATATAAAGCACACATTGCGATGTAAAGAAAAAAAAAGCAACAAATGAAATATCAATAATATTAGTCAGATATATATAATTAAAAGATAATGAAAAGATATGCAGGAGGAAGATGATTCATGTAAAATATTAGGTATTTATGTAGGTCAATAAAGCACGACAGTATAGATAGAAAGTTCAGAAATAGTTTATGCATTATAAATTATAATATTATGTAAATGTAAAAAAAAATCATAGCACGTTGTTGTATGTTTAATCAATTACATGAATTACTCAAATAAAAATAATATTAGTACTAATATGAGAGGATAATAATTATTAATGGTTATGAAACAAGCAAAGAAAATTTAGAAGTATATAGAAATGTGTATATAACATGAAAAAAAAATAAAATAAAAAATATACAGTTACTAATATTAAGAAAGAATTTAAAAATGATATATTATAAACTTATATCCATAATTGATTCTTAAATGACCAAAGATAACAAACAAAGGCTCATAACTATTTCTGTAATAAGAATGATTGCGTAAATATTGTATACATATACAGATGAATCAATATTAACCTTAATACCACTGAGAGTCATTATCTGTTTTAAATTATTAACAATTATTTGATAAATCCGTATACGAATTTCATGTATTGACTATATCTGTTCGAATTTTTAGCGAATTTTTATAAGACTGCTCTGGTTATCCATGTTTGTACGCATGTATCTGTATTAAAAAATAAACTTTTTGATTTATTATTTAGACTTAAGAATAAAAATATTAAAATATGGGGGTTAGCGCGCGGAGCGCGCAGGAGGTAAGCCCCACTAGCATATATATATATATGTATATATATATATATATATATATATATATATACACATGTATACAGGACGATCTACGTCAACCGGACACCCCCAGCTGTCCATATTCGGTAAGGATTTCTGAGAAACTCTTGGACGTAAAATGTAGCTTAGTCCTTGTAGTTTAAAATGCCAAGTGGCCTTTCTTAACAATTTATGATGGCGGACCAATATGGCGGCTATTAATAGTCTACCTTATCCTAAAACTACAGTTTTTCTGATATAACATGTAACAATTATGTCTTGGTTGTAGAATTAGTTTAATTTATTGTACCCTTTGTTACTTAATACTATCTCGATTACTATATTCATTTATAATTCTGTGCGTGATTCCTTACCTTAAAAAAGTCATCAAAAATTAATTTTTGGTGGTTTACGTCCACTTGCATTCTTAGATAATGCACTAAAGATGTAAATTAAATGTAATTTTGATTTATAAATGTCAGTCCATGCTATCCATCAAGGTAAACTGCAAAATAAAGCCCCTAACCTTAAAAAATTCGTCAATAAGCTGTTATTTAGGGCCTAGGACTGCAAATATTCTTGAATAATGCAACAAACTTCCATATTGAAAGTTTTTCAGATTTAAAAATGTACGTCTAGGATGTATATAAATTTATTTTGCAATATGACGCCCCTATCCTTAAAAAAGTTGTATAAAAAAATTTTTCTCTGCTTCGCTATGACTACTTTTCTTATATAGTGAAAGCACGCTGATTTGATCGTTATTTTGGCTGCCAAATATAACTATAGACTGTTTGTCAACTTTAACTACAATAAGTCGCTTCTTATCTCAAGAAAGCTGTTATGGCACAGTAGCTCGTGCTTTACCATATACTATGTTCTTAAATGATGCATTAAGAATCTAATCAAAATGGCAGTTGGATTGCTTAACTGATGTGTAGACTAGTTGTCAACCTGAATTACTATTTAAGACGTTGTGTTTAACGAATTCTGGTTGTTGCTCTCTGTGTGTTGAAATTCGTATGGGAGTAGCTGAATTCACAGCTTATCATTTTCCCTGTGCTCTTAACTGAGCAGCTGTAAATTCAGCTACTATCATACGAATTAAATTACTATTGGTTGCACGTAACCTTAAAAAAATAATAAATCGATTTCTGTTTTTTACAATTACTTAAGTTCCTGAATTATTTAATTAAAGGTTTATTTAATTTTTTTTCGATTGCCAAACGTTAAACTTAACCAGCAACTGATGCTGCAGTATATCGTATTAAAACTCTACGCGGTTTCATAAAATGGTTATTTTAGGTTGTTGGTTCCGCAAATATCACAAAACATGATATACAATCCTAAAATGCTATATTTTTTGTCGTACATTAGTTGATATTATTATAGATATTACATAACTTTTTATGAAGACTTTTTATCGCTTAATACAATCGTATGAAATTAATAAAGTTTTTCTTTAAGTATTATCTATTAATTATTTTTTACAATCAAGTGTACCGTACGATAGCTAGAGGCTCTTGTAACTTCGCGCCCTAAGCTCGGTGCCTGCTCGCACAAACGGACCAACACGCAGTCCTGTACCGCCTAGGTACTAGCATCGAGACTTAGCGACTTGCTCTCCCTGTTTGGCCTCCGAGAATAACACCTCGTGCGCGTCTGCTCTCTCGTAGAATCACTAATAAAAGGTTACTTTGTTTCAACTCGCGGTTATTCATTTTCTCAGCACCCCCAAGCTCCGAATATCCCACATAACACAAGTCTATTTGAACGCGTTATATTCTTTTTCTTTGGCAGATTGAAATGCTACATCAGCATTTTGATTTATTACTTGACTATTGATTTATAACTTAACTATCTTTAACTATGGCTGTACGTAAGCATAGAAAAGAGTACTACGATAATAAGAGTACTTATTGACAGTTTTTTTACACATATTTTACACTTTTTTACAGTTATTTACACTCATTTACATATTATCAGTTACATTAGGTATTTAATATTGTACAATACTAATTATTTTTGAACTTCCAGAAAATCTAAAAACTATCAACTGTTTTCCCAGATAAGTTATACAAGTATGTCCGATAGAAATGTGTGGTATTTACGGTGCTAGAGAAAATCTTTTTTGAATGATTTTTGAATTGGTTTATGCTTTTTTTCGTTACAATAAAAAAACTATATCGATTTAGATTAGTCTTTGACAACTTAAAAAGAGACTCTGCTGTTAAAATCGCATTATTAGGCTTGTAGACTAGATCGTGTTGCGTCGCGTTTCAGTATAGCACCTACACCGTCACAGGCACCCTTGCCATGGGCAGTAGCATGAAAATGCCAATCAGCTACGATACCAAAATCGTCTTCATGATTCACACGATTGATTATTTGGTACTTATTCTTATAATGTTGTTTGGCACCATCACTCACGTAATTGACTTTTTTCACTATAGGACATGTTTTTTTACTTCCGCTATTAATAATTGTTGAACAAGGTAAACAGTAGAGGTATCATGACTAGGACTGTCAGATGAGAAGATATAACTCTTGTCATTGATAGCCTCTTTACCTTTTTAGTACAATACAACAGGATGGACTCTGTACACTGTTGGTTGTTGTAATGAAAAGCTTGTGCTGCATCCTGAGCAAGAAAAGCAAAAATTTTTCTAAAAAATCAGTCTGAACAAGGACTTCATCTGTTTCAAAATTATCCTTAGCATCTTTAATAAATCTGGACTGATTTTTTTGCCAGAAAATCATGAGGAAATAGTGTCTCTAGACACACGCATAGTTCTTGAACGAAATCTTCACAAGAATAACATTTTTTTTTTAAAGTGCACCGGTCACTTGATTGCCAGATATTGAAAATAACATGTGATATACCATTTTCTTCCAGAATTTTTAAAACATAAAATATCTGAATCTTAGGACAAGATGCACATTCGCGTAAATAGCAAAGCGGGGAGGGACTCTGGCACAAGAGATATTTGAAACAATCTTGATAGGTTTTCATTGATGTTTGTGAGCATTCCGTTAGTTTATCTAGATTTATAGCATCAATCATAGTTTTCACATTTTGATGTGTTGTGCAGACACAAACTGAATGAGTACCATTAGAACCAACCAAGACACACCATTTAGGCCAAAGCTCCGCAAATTTTGATACACCCATCACTGTCTTCGGAAATTTTTCTCTGAACTGGTTATACAGATGTTTCACATCACAGAGTAGTAGGCGTTTTTTTTTTTTTTTGTTTTTGATCATTCATTTCTACTGTCAATACGTCTTTTTCCTTAGGTATCATACGGCTATTTTCATCAGATTCACGAAAAAATTCTAACTTGTTCAAAAACTTCTTGGGATAATTTCTTGCCGGATTTTGAAACTGGTACAGACAAAATACCCTTTGATTTCTTAAGTTGTCTTGCTTTTCTCACAAGTCGCCTAGAAGTTTGAAATTCTTTTGCAGTTTTGTTCATGCTCCAACAATCTAGAGCAATCGTAAGGATCGTAATACGCAACAAATCATATAAGGTAAGCTTAAAAACCGATTTTTTATTCTATCAAACATTTCTTCCAATTCTTGTTCTCTAGAAAGTTGCTTTTTTTTGGGACAGTCAAGTTATCAACGTCATCGTCTTCATTTTTACTGGACATTGCTGGAAATTTACTTCTATTCAATTGAGAACTTATATTTTCACCAAAATTTTTTGTGATAATGAAATTTTCTGCACGAATGAACTACTTTGTCTGTTTTTGAATATTAAGGAAATAACTGTAACATACTTTTAGACATTGGACGTAACGCTTTACCAATATAAATACCCAAATCATATGGATTACTACATCTATAGGACCTAGGCATTTTTAGATTGAATAATTTATAACTAATGTCCACGAGATTATCAATTTAAATATTAAATGCGTATAAATATATCTCAGTAAAAAATAGAAAAAAGTTTTTAGGCATACAAATACTATTCGGTGAATCTACAAAGTCATAAAGCATAAGAATGGTAAAATTTCAAAACTCTAACCAGTTTAAATACAGTATACTGCAGTATAAAGTACATAGTCTTGACTGACGTTCAGCAATTTTAAATAAATTATAATTAGCCTATTATTCGCTCCAAACCAACGCATACTTAGCACCTTTTACATTTGCTAGGCTTGTAAGAACTTTTGACTGCTGTCTGCTTCCTCTGCATTTGCTCGGAGAAAATTGAGCAAAAGTTAGAAAATTTGTACAAATCTGAGCTCCGAGCCAATGTACAGATAACGCCCTCTATAGCAGATACAGTCAAAATTTCTTGGAAAGAAGGTGCTAACTCTGCGTTAGTTTGAAGCGAGTAGTATTAATTTTAATCAGTTTCTTAGTGCATCATTTAAGAACATAGGATATGGTAAAGCACGGGATACTGTTCCATGACAGCTTTATTAAGATAAGAAGCGACTTATTGCAGTTAAAGTTGACAAATAGTCTATAATTATCTTTAGCGACCGAAATAACAATCAAATCAGCTTTCTTTCACTATACAAAAAAATGACCCATAGCGAAACAAAAAAAACTGTTTTGATACAACTTTTTTAACGTGAGGGGCGTTACATTGCAGAATAACTTTATATACATCCTAGACGTACATTTTTAAATCTGAAAAACTTTCAATATGGAAGTTTGTTGCGTTCTTCAAGAATATTTGCGTTCGTAGACACTAAATAACATCTTATTGACGAATTTTTTGAGGTTAGGGGCTTCATTTTTTAGTTTACCTTGATGAATAGCATAGACTGACATTTATAAATTAAAATTACATTTGATTTACATCTTTATTGCATTATCCAAGAATACAAGTGGACGTAAACCACGAAAAATTGATTTTTGATGACCTTTTTAAGGTTAGGAATCACGCACAGTATTATGAATGGATATCGTATTCACGATAGTATTTAGTAATAAAGGGTACAACAAATTACACTAATTCTACAACCAAGCTATAATTTAATCTCGTGTTATCTCAAAAAAATGCGCTAGTCGGATGCGTGACAGAAGCGAAGCTTCTACGCATTATATTGTCATCATGAATACATTTTTACCAAAAGCTTTTGGTAATTTTGGCCAATACATTTTTAAACAAAGCTTTTACAAGTGTTATTTTCAAATTCAGAGTACTGTTCACGATATTCACTTATTATAGAAATTTCTGAAACTTTGTGTATTAATTTCTTACGCTGCTAATAAGCTGTTTAAATTTTATAATGACTTTACCGACCGTTTTACAGATATAAAGTTTCAAAGTTGGACTCTTTAATATGGGAAGTATAGGGTCACCCCTCGAAAAAGAGACTTTGTTATCGATGTAAAACTAGCTGTTCGACGTATGCAAAGGACTATGCCCTTGCATATAAGGCACGATCGTTATATTTTAGGATATCTCTTATAAAATATATGTTTATAAAGTATATAAAATTAGATACAATGACAGCTTCATATTCTCTAAAACCATAACAAAGATTCGCGTAGTTCAGATTTTTAGATGCTATTTTAAATTAAAAAATCAGAACAATACGAGTATTTGTATCAGGCGTCGTAAGGTTTCACTTTTTACTTACTTCACTCGTCAATCCACAATTTTCAATTTTAGTTCAATAATATAAATAACTTTAATGATAATTGATAACAAATTTTTACACTACCTATGGGGTACTGCTACACAAAAAGAATAGTATTAAATACGTAGGACAGTACTGGGAAGCGTGGGGGGCTGAATTTTTTCTTACAACTATATAATATAGGAAAATATGTATTTATAAAGTATAGAAATTTAGAGCCAAGAATATGAAACATTTTTTTTTTATATCAGCACATACATCCAAATAGATATTGTAATAAATCAATTACAATACTTAATCAATATATAATAATAGGATAAATGGAGGGGGATTAGGCCCCTCCCCGCCGGCCCAAGTAAGGCTCTACCTGGCTTACGCCGAAGTCTTGTATCTCCTTATCCCTTATAAAACTAAGAATGAAGAAGATACAAGTAGCCTCTCCTAGGGAAGTATATGTGGATAAGAGTTGGAGCGCATCGTTAAAAAAAAACGTCATTGCAATATGTGGATGTATTGTATTACGTGGCAGATTAGGAATGACGTATTTTAGGGAAAAACCCAAAAAAACTTCACAGCTCAAAAGTACACATGATTAGTAATTTGAATTTCCTATAAAATACAAAGTAATAATTACATGTCAATAAAGGAAATTTAAATGAACCAGAGCATCAGTTGTATTAAAGTATTATTGTATTAATACTTAAAATTTTTGAATTCTTTTTTGATTTTGAAAACATACTTAAAATATTTAAGGCTTCTGTGTATGTCTAGCAGTTTGTATTCATAATTTGTGCTTATAAAGTTTGAAGTTTCAATTATAATACGACAGGAATCGTTTAATCGTTTTTAATATTTTATTGAGAATATTCAGTATTTTGTTTGTATGAAAATTTGTTATTTACCGAGCATAACCCCCAGGTATTTGAGGTAATATATTTGTGGAGTTAGAATCAAGAAGAAGTTGAATTATTTCGGGGTTATTATTAAAAATTAGGTTCAATACATTCTTTTGATATTTGAAGTATGTAGATAACGATATCCCATTTCAGAATAAACAGTAGAATCAATATGAATAAAAGTAAGTAATGTTAAAATAGCAGAATTATTTTATGAAATTGTATATCTATAAATGATTCATTAAAATTTTTATTTTCTATAGAAAATCATATGATTTTGTTTCGTTATTTTCTTAGTTCCTGATTTTTTCATTAATTTTTTTTGTAATTAATTTTTTGATGAACTTTTTTGTTAAAATGAATTAACAATTACAATATATAGCTTTTTGGTCACTGTTAATCGATTCATAATAATATGCTATTTCATTGCATGAAGAAAAACAAAAATCAATTTGTGAATCATATATTGTAGGAGAATGATTATTAGTTGTTGCATGTGTTAGTTTTAATTCAGTCATTAATTTTATTAACTGCTTTACAGTAGAATCATTGCTATTTTTTAAATCAATGTTAAAGTCACCAATAATAATTATTTTAGAACATATTATTTTTTCATTTTTAAAGTTTCATAGACTTAATTAATTTTTGATTTTATGATGTAAAATGGTACATTTGTTTTACTGTAAGCGAATATTATTACTGAATTATTGATAATAATTCCAGTGACCATTATTAATTGTTCAAAACATTGTTCATAAAATTTTTGTATTTTATTATTTTCTAAGCAACTTTTCTTACTAAACATTGCATAACCAAATGGTTTTCAAACATTGACTGAATATAATATTCGAAAAACATGAAACTTATGCAAAATTAATAAATCATTATTTAAAGTCCACGTTTCTATGAAGATCAATATATCTGCATCCATACAAGCTCTGTCATAGATATGCCAATTAAATGTTTATTTAAAGATCTAATGTTTTAAAATATTATATTTAGTTTATTAGGTATCCTATAATCTTGAGGAAACTTGTGGTTAAGACGTAAAGTCTTTTCGCTTTTCAAACTTTCTATCTCAGATCTGGCAACATCTGTCGGATTAAAAGATCTAATCAAAGGTTCTTCTTTCAACCATAGGAATTTTGTCTATTATTAAAAATTTCAAAAAGTTTAACTCTGAAGTTAATTCATTTAAAACATCTGGTGAAAGTGGAACTAACACATCGTTATTTACTGTTAAATTAAATGCTAAATAAAGTGTAATTACATTGATATTAGAAGCTGCTTTTCCTGTATATGAGCATAAGAGTACATAATTATTGTTAGGATCACTACCAGGTATACGATTGTAGTGTCTTATAATTGTCTGAGTTATAGCATTAATTTATTTGCTTTTACCGACTCCAGCTCCTCCATTTATAAAATGATAATATTTTTCCTTAGTATTATTTCTTGAATTATATGTAAAATTATGATGATATCTATACGGTTTATCATTAAGCTGTCATATTAATAAGTAATAATCGTCATTTGACAGTTTATGAGGCAAAAAAATATTCTCAATATTATGATCATCACATTGTAAGACATTGTTTGGTATTTCAAGAGCAATATCAGCGCTTGTTTCATTTATTTCACATATTGCAGCGGTGCAAACTGCATGTTATTTTTCGATCATCTTAAAATGAGTCAACTATCTTAACTTAAATGGAAAGACCACGCGCGCGCCTAAACTTATGCCGCGTAACCGCTAGAGCGCGAAGGCAGGTGAAACAAGCAACCTATAAGAGAAAGTATAGAGCGTGGGTATAAAGGCGAGCCGCGGCGCCGAACGAATCAGTCTGCCTTAGGGGACCTTACACCCGCTTATCGAGGAGGTTTAAGTCTACCCCCATGAGCTCTCACCCGCTTATCGCGGAGATAAGAGTCTTTCCTTTTCTTCCCTGTGGAACTTGCACCCGCTTATCGCGGAGATATCGAGCTTCCTAGCCATAGTGACGAGTAGTACACTCCGGGAGTTGTTCCTTTGCGACCTGGCACCTGGGAATTTTCCGAAATCCATTCAGTGCAACGCAAAGCAGGCGACCATCAATTCTAGTACGAGAGCGAGAGAGAGAAAAGGTGTTGTGCCTGACCACGATGAGAGTGACTGAGACGAGAGTGAGACCAGCGAATCTCCGAGAGGAAAAAGTGAGCATATTCGTTAACTGGTACTGCTTGGGAAGCTCGGCTTCTGTGCCCCCCCAGGTATCCTCAACCCTCTGGCGGAACAGAGATCACGTGTCTTAGGCGAAGGTATTCTAGGAGATTTCCGAATATTCTCGGACACCCTAGAGACCCCAAGACGCGACCTGTTCTTAAGGAGTGCTTGCACGTAGAATACTAACCTGTATATGTTTATCACATGATTCTAGATCAATTGGTAAAATCAAAGATTTCGGAGGGATAAAAAGGGATCATAAATACTCGTTGGTCGGTACAATAGGAATTTACTTGTTAAGTCGATAAGGTAGAACTACTGTCGGTAGATTAGAGGGGTGTGGCGATCGGTAAAGATAGAAAAGTAAAAATATCGGATGATACGTGTTTATTATAGAATCTTGCTCAGCGGATACACATGAATTTTCTTTTTAGATTATACTTGAACTTTCATTGTGAACCAAACTATTATTTTATTAAAACGCATATACATATTAAAGATTGTACTAGATAAATTGAGAACATAATAATGAAGTTTGATTTATTTAAATTATAAGAAAGTCATCAATCGCTCATTTAGGAAAAACCTTACCCTTTTCAGATACCATGCAGGTCTGTTTTATTCATTATTTTATACTATTATTATATCTGTTATCATTGAATTAACAAAGAGAAGAATTATTATTGCACTTGGGCATGTAAGAAAGAGGGAGAGCTATATTTTAGGAACCGCGAAAATCAATAAAGAGATCTTTCACTATAGATTACAGTCATATGTCTGTGATTAGTGAAAGATCCGATAAGCGAATGAGAATTAAAGATTAGAATACATCGGTATAATCAGGTGACACCCATACATTACTTTTGTGTTGGGACAGGAACCATCCGTCCAACATACAGTCAAATTCTCTGGCTGTGTGTTGGGTCTCGATTTGGGGTATTCCGCGGTAAATTTGTTCTGTTGTTTGTCATCACCTATCCGCGGAGAAACCATACAAAAAGGGATGCTGCAATATATTAAAACTATTTGGGTTATTGGGCAATATAATAAAACCATTTGGATGATTTTTTGGTCTCTTTATTTCATTATTTATAACATTATCGTCTAAGTCATTTTGTACATCTTGTAATGCTTGATTAAGTTCATCTTCTATAGCATTAGAATACACGTACTGTTTTCGATTTTTTTTTATCATATCAATGTTACTTAAATATAAATTATGTAATATTGATGTATTATCGTTCATCATATCATTTTCATTTCTCCAGTTGATAAATAACATTAATTGTTCCCTATAAAAATTGTGTTCATCTTGCCTTTTATTATAGTTGCGATATCTTATAATTTCACAATCATTTCTTATAGAAATAAAACCGTCATTTTTTTTCATTTTCAGAGATATTTTTTTTTTTAAACTAAATTATTGTCTTCATCAATGATGTCATCATCGATTTCGTCCATTTTGGAACATTCTGTTTTCTATTACTTTTAGTGTTATTACATTTAGCAACAAAGTCAGCTAGACGCCATTCTTCCAATTTATCAGTTTGATTAATGTAATGTTATACTGCACTGACTTCCATAATATCAGTAGAGTCAGGATTTTCTAGAAATAGTTTTTAAAGTTCTAATTTTGATTTTAAAAGATAACATCTTTCTCGTAAAGGCGATGTATTAATATATGTACACATTCTTAAGGAAACAGATACAGGCATTCCTAAAATGTGATGTACCATTTCTTAGGCAGAAATTTTTGTTTCATTGATAAAAAGATTAACTATTGTACGTAATTGTTGCTGTAACGATTGATTACCTTTTTCAACTTCGTCAGCAGTATCTCGTAGAATTTTTGATAAACCACCTTCACTTCTTCCCATAAAATGTATAATGTATGAAATACAGGTGTATGGATCCAATATAAATTGTATATCCATATTACATTTCATTAGACTTAAATTCAATTTATTATAAGCATTAATTTGTATTTTATTCATATTTCTTTTGAAAAATATAGTTGGTCTTTCTATATTATAATTAATTATTTCAATGTATTCTTTTTTATTTATATTTAGATGTTCTAAAAAATCGTCTATAGTTTTTAAATTGTTACAATTTTTTTTGTTTTTCGATAAAAAGAAATTTAGTTTATTTTTAATGTGGAACCGTTTGTTTTTAAAAATTATTTTTTCGTTATCATCAATTGTTTTATTATTCTTGGGTGAAAGTATTTTAGTTTCTCTCATTGGTAATTGAGGAAATCCAAATCTACAATAATGATTCTCTGTACCAGCGTAGGTTTTTTTACATGTAGCTGTATGCTTATGTATCTGATAACTTACTAAATGTACTATTTCTGGATCATTATAACAGGTTATCAATTCATCGATAAATTTTTCGCATTCTTTAATAGATTTTAAATTATTGGGATCAAAGCGAGGAGCACCATCTAACCATAATATGCTATAAATATGTGGACTTCCTCTATGTTGAAATTCATCTCTATAGTAATAATCCGTCACATCATATTTTTTTTAAATTCCATTTTTATATTTCAATAGTTTGATGAATTCTTCAATACGATAATTGTAATATCGAGCACACGTAACTGGATCGCTTTGTATGAGTCTTACTTTTTTTTTGCCAAACTGACTTTTAACATTCTTCTTCACTTAAATCTATATTATCGGTGATTTTTTTCAACATGTTAATTAATTCTGGCCATTTCATTTCAGCTGCTGAAATAGTTAAAAATAGGTGTGACAATCCTAGTTGACGCATCACGCCAAATAAATTTTTTTTTTTTTCTCAATGCTGGGCTAGAACGATCAACTTGTAAAATTAATTTCATTCTGCAAGTGCAGCACAAAACAATTGTACCTTCGGCATATTTAATTTCACCTATTTCTTCCCAGTTTTGGATAAGATTTTCATGTTTCCTAATAGAATTTTTAGTGTAACAAGTTACAGATTTTTTAAACCACAAACCTCCACAACAGAAACAAGACCGCGTTGGTCCTTTTTTGATTACTAAAAAAATTATTTATTTTATTTTCAAATTGCGGTCGATTTAGTAAGTGATAACAGTCATTATTATAATTTTCTTCATTACCATTATTATGTAATAATTTCATTAACTTAATTAATTAGGTGATAATTTTAATGTTAGAATTTTTTTTATGTAAATGTTCCGTTATTTTACACTTATTAATTTTTTGATTTTTGCATGAACAGCATGTGAATTTTTTTTATGATTTACATGTTGTTTATGCATATTAATATTATAATTTACATCACATAATCTTGAAATCAATGAATTTTTATGTAAATGAGAAAATTTTAGTTTTTTTTCTTTGTTGGGTTTTTCATACTTTTTATACAATGCATTAACTCTTTTTAACAATTTATTTTTATTATTCCTTTTTTTAGAATAAATATAATTATCTTTATATTTAGACTAACGTTTGTTAGGTTTGTAAGCAATATTATTTTTTTCTAATTCTTCATTAGAGTTTTGAATGTCCGTATTGTGTAAACTAGTTACTGGACAGGTATCAAGATTAATAATTTCATATTTTTCATTTTTATTTGAATTTATTGATAAGTAAGATAAATTATTTATTTTATCATCTAATTCTTCTTCATAACATATATTCATTGGTAAAGTTTCATGATTATTTTTAATTAAACAAGGTTTTTGTGGTTTCAAAATAATTATATTATTTTCACGCATGGTTTTAATACTTTTTGTATTAAAAAACATTCACTTTTTTATAGAATAGCATAATTTTACCTTTTTAATTGAGTAATTTTTTTATTTTATTCATAGAAGATATTTTGTTACTTAACGTTTGAGGATTAAATTTTAGTTCGTTTTTAGGAGTTACATTAGATATACTTTCATTTGTTGAGGCACTGTTATGTAACTCATTATTTGTCTCAGAAGTGTTGGGATTAATGTTTGATTCATTGAATTTAATGTTACAATTTTAAGTGTTATTTGTCTGTAATTGTAAAATATTATTTATATTCATTGGTTTGGATTGCGTTTTAGTAATTTTGAATAAACAATTGAAATTTTCAAACATTAATACTATTTTTAATTTGACGTATGTGTGTGTGTAATTTTTTTAAAATTACACCCACACATGTATACGTGCTGCTCCATACCAAGCAAGTTCAACGCTTGTTGAAAGTCGTACTTGGCGGCTTCACTTTAGAAGCTCGAAGCTAAAGGAAAAAAGGAAAGGAATCGAAGGGAAGGAGAAGATTCGTTTCGTCCCAGATCGCCAACTTGGACTCTTCAGTGTGGCTTGTTAGCGATCTGCGCC
>JAPYYV010003162.1:0-22513 GCA_030522625.1 Copidosoma aretas
ATCAAAAGGAAACTTTTAAGCCTGTTTGGAAAAAAAAATAAAAATTTTTCATTTTTTTGAAACACCCTAATATATATATATATATATATATATATATATATCAGTTCTAGAGAGAAGTGAGGTTATGTGTCTCCAAATCCTTTATCATCGTATTTTAAAATTGATATTTATTGATCATTTACGTGAAAATATATACATTATTCGACAACTCTAAACAACATGTATAATCTTTTCCATTTCTTTCATCATTCAATTCATTATTCTTAAGAAAAAAAAAATTTTTTGTAGGTTATTTCTCCAGATATCAAAAAAGTGGCAGAAAGACCTTAAAGCTCGTCATCTCCTGAGCATATAAAAAAAGTCATTAAAATCGATCTAAATTTGTGGGCGAGGCTAATTTTTGTCCCTAAAAAGTGCTTTTGGACACACTGTGCGCTGTCACATATTATAGAACCAACAACACTTTTGATTTTACAGTAATGGCTAGGTTGTCAAGCATATGTATTTCATCAGGTGTATGTGAAATATTGAACTTTTTTTTCTGGTCGCACCATAAATTAATATCTTTGGAACTTTTCTTGTTGCTAAGGTATTTTATTTATGATACAACGAGTAAAATCTGTTTTTTTTTTTAAAGTGCACGAAAATGGCATATAATTTACGACTGAGAGTAGAGAACGTTGGTTTCATTACTAACCAAATAGTGGTAAACAATAACTTGCTAACGATTGACAGGTGTTAAGTGTTTTGTTTTATAATATCAGAAGAGTATCTCAAGATGTAGCCATTGGTGCAAAATAAGCCATAGACAAGTGTCTAATTTTTTTGAAGAAAGCTTGTACACCTACACAAGAGAGTCATAAATGTGTTACAAAGTTAAAATCAAAATATGAAAGATGGAAAAAAATCAGAAAAATTCTTTACGTAAATCAGCCACTCAAAAAAAAACGAAGAACTTATTGAAGAGAGTTTTAGTCGATTATTTGACGAAGCCGGTGCCAATGCTCTTGAAAAAATGACAGATAAGGTTGATAAACAATTCTTACTTTATCAAAGAGATAATTTTTCTTGTTTTATGCATCTCAATAGGCCAAATACGCGTAAACTTGCTGGCCACTTTATAATCGGGTGTAGAGTCCCCACAGTGATCAAAATACGGGGATGAGAATGTTTTCAAATTTTTATCAACATAATACATCGCTCCAGTAAGCTGTTAAATGTTAATTTAAAGGGCTGGGTCGAATAACCTGCTTCACGCTCGGCCTGTTGTCGCATATATATACAAAGTTGGTCTTTCCCGCTGTGAACTTGCAAGCGTCAGGTGTGATTAAAAAAAAAGCTATTTATTATTTACTGTCAGAAAACTTCCGGCGAGAAAGTTGTTCTACTTGATCTTGAAAATGGCTAGGCAAAGTTTCAGATCATAATATTGATTTAAACGGATTTTAGAAATCATTTTGTAAAAAAAATACGTTTCCGTCCGACTAAGGGAGCTACAGTAGCAGACAACACTTACTGTACGTACACAGCGTAGAGCTTCGCAAGATCCCAAGAGTACTCTTGGTATTGTCTTGTCTTTTCTTGGTTTTTAAGATAATAGTCGAGCCAAGACATGATTCAAAATTTCGAGACAATACCAAGACTAAACCTCAAGATTATTGGTCTTGTCAAGATTCTTGTATACTTTATAGTTTATTGAGCTACAGTCGGAACTGATTCTTAATCTAATTTAAAAAAAAATAAGCATGATAAAGGTTATTTGGGAGTATTATGAGAAAAAAACAATAAAACATTTGTACAAAAAATCTTGTTTGGTCAGAATAGTTCTAAAAAAAAGTACTAAGTCAAAAATCAATTTCGCAAATTTCATATTTTAACGTACTTTTTACCCATAAATTAATGCCAACTATAGTGCGCATAGTCCTACTTTTTAAACAGGTTCTTTTGTTCGTCATAACTAATGAGCTCGCTGAAAATAGACGTTCAACAGGAACAGATGTTGCACGTATGCTAAGTAAATCTCCAGCCATTCGAGCAATATTTGGATATATAGCTGCATGATTTTTCCACTAGCTTAAGATATTTGTTTATTTACTTGCTTTTACTTGCTCGTGGAGTTCGATAATAATTAGACAATTAAGTTTTCCACAAATCAGAACTTTCAGAGCTATGAAAATATATATAATCAAAATCCATGAAATTTTCGTCATCTTTATTTTTTCGTATGTTTGGATTTTTCTTTGTCCATGAACGCGCCTTTTTTTCTATTTCAGTGTAACATTTATTTTGATACAAATCTTTAAATTTGTTTATACTCCTTGCTTTCATTTCCTTGCCCAAAATAGTAGAGTCACATCTCTCTAGATTATGTCGTGGATTCAAAATTAAAGAAACGCAGTAGATCCAGTTGAATTTATTATAATGCTTCAACGATTTGTCCCTCCCAGCTTGAAAATCTAGGAGAAGAACTTTGTCATCTTTTATTCTATCTGCTTTACTATCCAAAAAAAGTGATGGTTTTACTTTTGTCCACGAGGAAATTAAATGCAACTACTACATGCGGTAAAGAAACGTAGGTTACTCTCGATGAAAGCTTTGAAACTTGTTTAAAAAAATTAAGGAAGTTTTGCATTTTTTCCAAAACAAGCCATTCATTTTCATTAATTTTTATATTCTCTAGTTTGCGGTTAGTATCACATAACATCTTTATAGAAGACTGCAATTTCATAACATTACTTGACATTTGACAAGTGCTGTCCCAGCGGGTATTGACGACTAAACGTAATTTTACGTATTTAACATTTATTGCTTTGCATATCAGTTCTAACTTATTGCTTAACTGTTCGGAGTACTTAATTTTTTACACTACTTTTTGACCCTAATGATAAGTTCTGAAAATGTAGCGTCCTCAATTATTTCTTAGTCATCTGAATCATTTTCAATCAGCTTAAATATATTCTGTACAGCATAATTAATTGTATGGGTGAAATATCTAAAGTGTTGATCTTCTACATCAAAATCTAATCCTTTTAGATCCATCAAATAAAAAAATTCTCGAATGAATGAACTATTGGCTGAAGCATTATCTAATGTTATACCTATAAAATTACAACGGAAGTTTTAATATATTATAAAACAATCAATTCAAATAGAAAAGTAGTTATGTCAAATTATTTACCTTGCACTTTATTTTCTATTTCGTAAAATTCAAGAACGCCCATAAAAAGTTTAGCTATGTCTTTTCCTGTGTATTTTTCTTCCGAAGGAACTAAATCAAGACCTAATGAATGACAATTTTACTTATCATCAATGTAATGAATCATTACACCATAGTAAGACTTATTATTTTTTCCAGTCCATGTATCAATTGTAAATGAAAAGTTAGAATCATTCGATTACCGCAATCAGGCTTTGATTTCTTAAGTACCTTGGTCATTTTCTTTGTGCTTATATGAAACCTAATATTTTAAAAACGTGAATGATTAAACTTGTCATCGTTTAAACTAATTAGTTTGCATTTGTATGAAAATAAATTGATATCATTCAATACATTAACAAGTCCTTCAATGCAAACAGTTCAGATCTTTATAGTAATAATACTAATAGACGATCAGTTGTTTCGTATTAAAATCTTGTTGATGATAAAACACTTTGACTCACGCTTAGCAAAAATAAAATGAAATGAAAAATTAAAAACAAACTTGTCTAAGAACTTACCTTAATTTGAAACACACACTAACAGACTGAAGAGCTATGTAGCTTGTCTAAGGTGAGAATGACGAGCAGTTTAAAGTAACTACAATGATAAAGCGTACTGTCATAATCTTTGCGCGGTAATATGATACTGGCACTCATTCGCAACGAAGTTTAGTTTCTTTTATCCTCATTCAAATGTGAATACATAATAATAATATAGTTAAAAATAATAATATAGTATCAAACAGTCTTTTTTTATTCGCCAGATTTGTCTTAGTATATTTTTTATTGCACGTAAGTTTTCTATTTTATAATCGAAATTTGAGCCAAGAGTTCAAGATAAGACTACATGACAAGACCAAGACAAGATCTACTTTCGGCAAGATTTTTCAAGAGCAATACAATAGTTCTATAAATATTGTTACGTATTGCTCTTGCGAAGCTCCAACACAGCGTACTTTTTACATACATATTTTTTACACAATGACTTCTTCAATCCGTTTAACTAAATATTATTCTCTAAAACTTGGCACTGGCATTCCGAAAATTAACAGTAAAAACTTTCTCGCTGGTAGTTTTTCGACAATAAACGATAAATAGCATCTTTATAATCACAAACGACGTTTGTTCGTTGACAGCAAAAGAGAACAACTTCGTATATATATGCGACGTCTGACCGAGCGCGGAGCAGGTTATAAGGATGTTTGCCCCCAAGTGCTCCCGCTAGCAGCGTGGCGCGGCGCCACTGCGGTTAAGGTACTTTGTGTACTAGGTAAGTGGTATATCTATGCATAGATATACCTATGTATACTGGTATATCTATAGGTATACCAATTAACACGCAAAGTATCTCAATCGCAGTGGCACCGCTAGTAAGAACATTTAGGGGCAAATATCCTCATTTGATCCGGCCCTTCAATGTCTTTCTTCGCTTATCGTATGTGTTAGCTGCATTACATATGCTAGTGTTTCAATCTCTCTCGCAAATTTTACTAACAAACGTGATTTAGCCTACTTTTATGAGAGACAAAGAAAGGAATTAATAGTTCATAGCTTACTGAAGCAAAATCTTACATTAAAAAAATTTTTATCATGAAGACACGATTTAGAGATTTCCATGGATATGGTTAATTTATTACAAAGAATTTTAATACTTGAAGAAAAAAATTATTTATAGTTGTCAGCCATGTTTATCCACGTAATTTAATTACCGTGCAGACTCTACATCTAACTATGAGGTAGCGCGTGAGTCCACGTGCACTTGGCCCTTGACAAAATATAAGGTTAATCCATTAATTATAATCAAGTTTAAAAATTATTATTTTGGGATTGACAAGAAATCTGTATCAAGATAAAAGAAAAAGCCATGCGTTGTATCTACTACGATATGTGTTGGGTTACCAGCACCGACTATACCAATACCCATGGATGTTGAATGTGACAATTCAAATGTCGCCCAATTACCTAATGTTGACGAACAATCGATTGATGATGCGCAAATATTACCGAGAAATGATGCTTACGAAACGATAACTAAAGGTTCGTATAAGAATTTAGTTTGTGATTGTAATGTTTATCCCATTCCAAAGAAGAGAATAATTTCAAATGAAGCCTTATATTCTTCATATGACTGGATGGAGATGGTCCCATGAATATAATTTAGACGCAGATGAAAAAGGGACAACAATGTTTTTGAAAAAAAACTATTATTTTCATTTATAATTTTCATGAAACTATTATGTGAAAATGACCGTTAAAAATTTTTATTTTTGCTTATCTTTCAATGAAAACAAGAAAATTACGCAACAAGTAGGATTCGTAGTAATGCAAATATATAGTATGCAAATGTACACCATGCAGATTTTTATTTAGCTGCATATATAACCGATAATAATTGCGAGTTGATGTAAATTGAATTACACATCTTTTAATAAAAATAAAGGGTTTTTTCTGGCATTTTTACATGCTCGTCAAAAAAAAAAAAAAACAGTTAACGGTTACTATATAAACTAAGGAAAGAGATAACGCGAGACGCTCTCAACACGTCTAGTGAAATTGAAAACTAAATTTTCAGGCATATTTAAATGTAGTCTTACAATCTTAAGATTGGTACAAGCTTTTGATAGTACGAGAAAGACGCAAGAATATCTGCTCTTTTTCTCTAGCCCTCATAAACTTGTGGCTTATTAAAAAATTATAAGACATCATATTTGTCCCTGTAATTAGTTTTTAAATGATTAGTAATAAGAAAAAACAAAAATTGATAGTAGTAAAATGAAAATTTGTTTTTAAATAAAACAAAATTTAACCTTTCTTGTGGCATGACCACGCAACTTGATAATAATAATAATAATAGTAATAAAAATTATAATCAGCAATCAACGCTAAGGGGTATAAATATACCGTCATATAAAGTAAATGAATAGACATACCCTAAATACCATTGTTATATACTCGAATTTTTTTTTTTTTTTTTTTAGAAGAAATCGTGGACCTGATTGGAACGGAGTCAGAGTTTTAGCCTTCTCAAAGCACACCTCCGTTAAAAAGAAGGGGAATTGAACCGGTCATGACGTTAAAGCTTGCCACCGTACTAGATAAATATAAAATAAGTAAACGAGATGCTGTGCATATTTTAATGGCTGATGCTGAATCATTCCAACTTGATCCACGCAGATATGTTCTGAATGTCACGTCTATTTATGAAATAATTTCGATAAGAATGGTACCAAGCAATCAAAGAACATGCACCTTGCTTATTTTTAACTGCAGCTATTACTATTCACTGGGATAGCAAGTTAATTCCCGGATATTTCTGAACAGAAATCAACGACAGGTTAGCAATTATGGTTACTTGTGAAGGATATAAACAACTTTTGGGAATAACAATCGTTTCGTCAAGTACTGGGTACAATCAAGCCCAAGCTGTTTATGAAACATTAGTTGACTGGTCTCACCTTTAAAATGTTAAAGCTGTTTGTTATGACTAAACAGCATGTAACACAGGTTGCTTAAATGGTACCTGCACGTTGTTAGAAAAGTTAATCGACAGAGATCTGCTATACTTAACTTGCAGACAGCATATACACGAAGTAATTTTATGATGTGCATTTGAAGAAAAATTTTGTAAGACAGGAGGAACCGATGTTTTGCCTCTTGAACACTTTTAAAAATTTTGAAAAAATATTGATTAAGAGTCTTATGAATCCAGTATCACTGATAGTATAGTTAATAAATCCTTATAGGATGTAAAAGAACATATTTAAGATTTTTGTATGCATTTTTTAAAAAAGATTTAGATTCGATGTGATTATAAAGAGTTTCTCGAATTAAGCATCATTTTTCTTGGGAGTAAATTACCAGAACGTTCAAGTTTTAGATCACCTGGTCCGGTTGATGATGCAAGATGGATGGCAAAGGCGATTTATAGTTTAAAAATATTTTTTTTTAGAAGGCAATATTTAAAGTTTGACACAGTGATTATACGACATATAGAGATGTAGCATTTTTATAATATAAGTGTATGTAAAAGCCTGGTTTCTTGTTCCATTTGCGATTAAAGCACCATCTTATGACTTGAGATTTCTGAGAGATCTTTATCTTTACACGGTAATTGATGAAAAAATATCAGCTAATACTTTAAAAAAAATTATGAGTCACCTGTGGTATTTGACACCAGAGTCGAGTGCTATGGCATTTTTTGATACAGATTTATCAAATAAACAGAAACGTAAAATAGTTTGTGCCTTAAAATCTGATGGCAAAAAATTTATTTTAAAAAAATGCATACTTGTTCATAAAAATGATTTAAATCGATTGGTCGAATCAGTAATACATGAATTTGTGAGCAAGACTACATAAAATTTTTTTAAGAGATTTTCCATTGATACTTATATTTTGCTGGAGGATTTGTCTGTGTGGGAAAAAGATTCCAATTATTGGCTTGGATTTAAAATTGTTAAAGACTTGAAGGTATTAAATGATGCTGCAGAGAGAGAAGTAAGACTGATAATCGAATTTCATAAGATTATAACAAAAGATCAAAAACAGAAAAAATGTTTATTGCCTGTCATCCAAGATTACCGTGGCTTATTTCCAGCACCGGAAAAAATGCGTTGTCGTTACCGAATGAATAAATATGTTAACGATCTATATTAAATAAGGAAATTAATACTTTTTATAAAAACGAGTTATGGCATTTTAATGTTGAACTCTATTATTATTAAATTTCTCTTACTGCCAATAAAAATATTATATAATAAGGAATTTTTTTCTTCGACTAATTAAAATTTTTCGCTGTTTTGTGATAATTGCTTCACCCAGTCAATGATATAAAATAGTAATGACATTGTTAGATGCGGATGAAAAAAATACATAAAAGTATAAATATCCGAATATTGATCATTATATTTTTTAACAAAATATTTGATAAATTCTTTATTTTTCTAGTATACGCCAATAATTTAACGATCTTACTGTTTTATTGGATTAAAGAGGTTTATAATTCAGACATGATAGCAACTAGAAAATTTTTCGAGCCACCGAATTTTAGGGTTTTATCTCTAATTTAAGAACATTATCCGTAAAATTTACAAAGTGGCTAGTAGAAACGTTTCGATTAGAAAGTTCACCTTTTTTTCTCCTTTTATCAGCGATTTTTTACGATTTTCGCGATTAGTTGCCAATAAATTTTCTCAGTCGTCGAATATAAAAAAATTAATGGTACCATCAGATTCAGGAGACGAAAATGCACAGGAATACATGTTTTTTTTCCAGGATTATCAACGATTAACATAGCTTTTACATGGAACAAACAATTTTCAACCGTTTTAACACGTGAATCCCATAAGAAACTTCAAGAGCTTTCCGGATCAGGTAAAATTAGTCCTAGAGATCTCAACAATTTTGTGCACGAGTATTTAGGTACATAGAAGAGATTTTTTTCCGGCACTCATTAAAATAAAAAATAATTAATATCAACGTCCATCCTAATGTATATCCATAGAATATTCATAGAATCATTGGTATCTCTCCTAAAAGAGTCAGTTACACATTACTGTCGCCAGAATAACTTTTGATCTGATTGCTTGAGACTAGCTGAGAGCAAGAAAATTTAGAAACAAGATTTTGAAAAATTTAATTAAAGTAATTTAAATTACAAAATGAAAACTTACCGTCATAAAATAGCTAATCATTTTATTTTTCTTGAAAAATAATTGAAACTAATACGTTTGGTTAATAGTTGGGGGTTGGCGCGCGAAGCGCGCAGGGGACAGAGCCCCTCAGTTGCATAAAAAATTGAGTGCTTTTTTTGCACATTTTTGAAAATTAAAAAATTAATTATAAATTCGCGTTCATGAGACAATAAAATTTCGGAATTTTTACTTTATATTTGTGAAGAAAAAATCAAAACATTCAATATCCTTGAAAAATGGAACACAAACTAAATGTTTCAAAATATTTAAATAAGCCGGTGATTGTTCGAAGAAAAGTGCTATTCTTACTACTCGCAACGAGTATAAACATTTTCAAGGTTATACAATTTTGTATTAATTAAAAGGATAAATAAATATACATAACAGTATAGATCATAAACGATTAAAAATGTTGAAGAATCCGTCGATAATATTTATATTTGTTTTCCGACTAACATTATACATATTACAGGCATGTGAAGGTCTAACACCTCATAAACATTGTTTGAAAATTGAAGCTGTTGTCATGTTAAGAAATTTGGGTGTATCTAATCGTTTATGTAATGGCACATGGTTGAGAATAACAAAATTAATAAAATAGAATATTAAAGCATCAATTATAACGAGTAAAAAATTTAGACGAATAGTTTCTACAAAAATTACTTTAAACACTAGAAATACACCTTTGTGACAATTCATTTTACGTGGAAAGCAATTTTACTTAGTATTTGCTTCAACTATGACAATAAATAAATTACAAGGTCACACATTATTTGAAGTTGGTCTATATTTCAATTAACCACTATTCCTTTATAGCCAATTGTAGGTTGCTTTATCAGATACAAAACTAAAGATGGTATTTATATACAAATTTTAAAAAAAATGATATAAAAGTGAAAAATATTGTTGGAAAGAAATTTCTAAGTGTTAATTTAATTATTTTCGTGGTTGTGTATAACTACAAAATTTTGATTTTTAATCCAAAGAATAAATCTTATAATTAAATGTTGGTGCACTTCATATCATATGAAATAAAACAGCAATAAGACGTATCATACAAATATTTTGGTCCACGCCCCTATTAATTGATATTAAAATGAATTTGATCGTTATGTTAATTTGAAATTTAAGTTTCTCTTATGGGCTATGTAATGTAAATAGATTGAAAATTACATAACAATTTGAACACAATATTGAAGCTGAAATAATCACAGGTGAAAATATAGGAAAAAAACTATGTAGTCCAAGAATTACTCCAGAAACTAATACTTGCTTTTGCTATGACGATCACCAAATCTCAAGGATAGTGCCGGAATATATTTCTAAAAAGAATTTTCATCACGTATATTCAAATGTACGTTTCTTTTTTCAAGATGGTAGAACTTAAGAGCAATTTACATTTAAAACGAGTCAAGCAAGAAATTTGAGTTGACAAATATTGTCAGTGAAGAGATTTTCTATTACAATGAAAAGAATTATAATGAACATTTATTATTTATAAATTCATAGTTTATCGTAGTAGATGGAGCGACATTATTAGAATGTTACAGTGGAATTGATTATTTGATTTATTCAAAAAGATTTAATTATATTCCTAGATATTGATAATTCTTAATTTTGTGCAGTGTTAAAACATACAGTAAACATCGTCAGACCCCGAGGACGTATCTTTTTTTTCCAACTGATTTAGTGAATTTTAAAGCGTTTTTGAGGTTGCGTCTTAACCCCGACGAGCTGGGGTCCATTTGACCTGGGATTCCGATTCAGCAACCCCAAAAACATACAGAATAAACAGTCAAACCTCAGGCAGTAGAATTTTTTTTAATGGTTTTAGTAGATTTTGAAGAGTTTTTTAAAGTTATGTCCAAACTTCTACATGATGGAGTTGAATTGAGCTCGGTCTCGGATTCAGCGACGCAAAAAACGTGTTCTAGTCATGGCCTGTTCTCTGGGCCCAAAGTCGATTTTTTTTTGTATAGCTGTGTTATTTGTACTCAATCATTAAACTAACCAATTTTTTAGAAATTTGAGAAAATTATCTAGCGCGCACTAGCAATACCTCAAGGGTGATGTGACGATTTTCTATAAAATTAATTTTCCTCTGTCCATCAGAATTATTTTTTTTAAATAACAAAAATAACGTAAATATTTCCTTATGTTTGATAGAAGCTGTAGGGGGGTGGTAACGTGATAGGGATTAAATAATTAGACAGATTTAAAGTAACTTGTCTTGCTTTTTACAGCCGCTTCTGCATCTGCGTGCTATCGTTTTCATGATCTCTTCTGGCATTATTTGTTCTAAGCTATATTTCAGAAGCAGATTATTACTATCAGTAGTCCAAGCCCATTGTTCAGGGTCTAGTAAGTTGCCGAGCCATGATTGCAGTTGTAAAAAAGGGTGATAAGCATGTTCAGCCGCTGCACCCTCGGTCGGTGGAAGACTTGCTAAAGTGAATGATGACCTTGATGTGGATTTTTTGAACTTAAGGTATTTTAAATCATTAAGAGGGCCTCTATATTTTGTTATAGAGTACAAACACGTTAAAATTTCGCATCTGATTCGAGCAAAATCTGTTTGTAAAGCATTTTTGTCATAAAAAATCTCGAAATTTGGTAGCTGCAAGTTGTAATAAATCTCAATGATATTTTGTACTAATACGTACAGAGATGGAAAATAGAAAAATTCAGACAATAACAAAAAATTTGCAGGTTATACTCCTGCACCACACGTGGTCATATAAAATGCCTTTACAATAAAAAAATTTATCGATGAAAAATAAGTTTGTAGAACGTACCTTTATCTCATTACTTTGAACACAACACGCAAACACGGCACTAATAGCGTATGATATATGGATTATAGACCATGTGCACGCCACCAAATACCGTTGAGGCACAAAGTGGAATTGCCGAGGACTCCGAAAAGTATCTCTACCCACTACACACTCAGTGCAAACGTTTGTGCGTGGCAGCGTTGAACTCAACTTGTAGTGGATTTTTAGAATGTCAGTAGTGCAGTATCAAATCGTCATATTTTTTTATTAAAAGTACAAGTATTATACTTAGTATGACCAAACCTGACCGCTGTACGACGTATAATACGTCCTTACGTATTTAAATTTAAAAAAAAATTATCTTTGTTCCAGAAGGTCGTACTCGAATTTTTTTCTGGTCTGCTAAGAGAATGAAAAAAAAATATTAACAGAAATATGACTGATTTTCTACGAAAATCTTAGTATTCCTTTTCTAAAAACTAAAAAAATAATTTATGCAGATTATTCATAATGTAAAATAAAGGGATATTACTATTTGGAAATGCAAATAAGGTTTTTTTACGGGGTGAAAAAGGTAAAAAAAGAAACATTTATCAACCATAAAAATCGTTATAAAAACCCTAATTAGGTATAAAACTCCAATATTTTCCTGATTTGTTGATAGGACAAAAATAAAAAAATTTATATTAATACTTTTGTTATTACAACTCGTCGATTTTTTACAGAGATATAAGTAGTTTTCTACAAAAATTTTAGTATTAGTTTGATAAAAACTAAACCAAATAACGTACCAAAATGATGCAAAATAAAAATTAGAACTATTTCGGAGCTTAATCAGATTTTACTACCCAGAAACTCGAATGAAATTTTTTTTACCTTAAAAAAGTAAAATAAAACCGTTTTTTGACCATAAAAATCATATTACAAATCCTTGATTAGGTATAAAACTTAAATTGTCTTTCCGAGCCGTCACAAGGATAAGAAAACAAAAATTTTAAGCCCAGAATTATGGAAATCTACTTTTCGGTTCCTTAATATGTGACTGATTACATACACGGTGTAAAAATAATATTTTTTGACAAACACGATCTATAGTTTTCATTAAATTTTGGATGTTAGACCATACAAGTTCAAGCTAATACAACCTTTGATTAAATACATATGGAGCAAGCATGCAATGGGAGAAAGTGCCAGGGGAAGAGAGAGAAAGCAATACCTTTGGTGTACCTTACTCTCTTCAGTAACCTCCCTTAACTCTCTCGCAATTGACTGCTGCTGACGTTGTATATACAGCCTGTACAGGTATACAGCATCGCGAGAGAGAATTAGGGGAGATGGATGTAGAAAGTGGGGTACCCCAAGGTTATTGCTATTTCTCTATTCCCCTGGCTATATGTTCTCCCAATGCATGCTTGCTCCATATGTATATGGTCAAAGGATACAACTATGTCAAGTAATTATTTCTTTCACTTTTATAAACACCACGATATGACAGTTCAATTCAACATGAATTAATCGAAATTAAACAAACATTCTTTAAAATTTTAAATTGCGTTTAAAAATAGTGCAGTTGTAGCTTAGTCGGCTAAGGCGCAGGTCTTCGTTAGTTACGGTATGTCTGTTCAAATGACGCGCGGGTTTGAATCTAGGTCAGGTCAACTCTAAAATTTTTTGGAGATGTTTCCGGCCGAAATTTGTTCCCAAGTCTTACGGCTAGTTCTGTATAACAAGGCGACTGAGAGGTAGGCTCATTAGGCGCTCTGGCTGGATGCAGGACTAGTTGGGATAAGATGGGGTACATGGGTGGAAAAAAAGGTTCTGCAAAACAGGGCGACCCAGGAGTGGGCTAAGTCGGCGCTCGGGTAGGTGCGGGACTACTCGGGGAAATATGGGATCCGGGGGTGGAAAGATAGGGGTAGATAGGACAGAGATTACAGAGATTATGGGGCACGACCGAGGCTAGAGTAAAAAAAGGTGGTAGAGGGTGCCCGTAAAGATTATCTTAAGTTGGTTTAGGAGTAGAAATAAAAGAAAAAAACAGAAAAATTACGTTTCAAATCACAAGTATCTACAATATTTCACAGAAAGGAACATTAAAACAAGGTAAGTCCAAAACGATTTAATATTTTACAAAAATATCTATCGAAAATCATTGATAACACAGCCTCACAAGGGTCAGTTTTTAGGATCCCTAACCTTTAATTGCAAAGAACACCTTTTTACTGACATATTTGAAGTTCTGTAACATCACAAGGTATTATTTTTCCAAAAAACCAGTAGGAACACCTAAAAGTATAAAATTTTTTTAAACAAAATTTTAATCGTCTGATTATCTTCTTCTTTTTTTCTTTTACCAAGGTATGAAAATTCAAAATTCATTCCTCAACGATCCACTCAAATGCAAGCGCCATACGGAGAATACGCTACGTGAAGAAAAGTATTTTTCTAAAAACTTTAGTGATTAAAATTACTGTATAAGCGTTTTAGAGGTTGCTGATTACGAATTCCCTCTCAATTTCTAAAAACGTAGAATAAGGGATCGAAAATGGCGAATGAAAAGGACCCCGCTCAAATTTTAAGAATTGGAGTTTCCAGTTAATTTGTCTCAAATATTAATATTGCACCTATGCTCAAAAACGCTAATACAATTATTTTGTTAAAATATATTTTTTTAGAAGAATACAGTCTTAAAGGTAGCTTATTCTCTAAATTTGACTTGCAGTTGTGTTGATCCGCGAGGAACTAATGTCAAATTGTAATATCTCTGCCAAGAAAAAGATATCCGTATAAGTCAAGATTAATTGTAAAGAAAAAGGATCATATTTATAGGTGATTCTTCTGGTTTTTTCGAAAAAAAATCAATTTATAATATAACATAACCTCAAATATGTCAAAAAACAGTTTTGTTCGAATTTTTAGGTTGGGATATCTCAATAATCTAGCGTGAGAGAGCAATTCCGAAGCTAGATTCGGATTTAGTGCACCAACAACCTTCGGAAAAGTATACTTATGTTCCTGTTTTAAAAAGTTTGCCAAAGTTTTTTGGGCTGTCTAATTTGAAAAGGTACGTGGAATAAATTATTCTAAGAGAGAGAAAAATATGTACGATTTAGAGTCACGCAGACTTACAGATAAAGATGTACAGTCTTAGTATACACGTATGTTATCATGAATACATATTTTAAAATAAACAACAAATATATTTAGATATGTATTATTTGAATAAAGAATCAGTAGAAACACATACATTAAAAGACATAAGGGCGAATAACATTTATAAGCATGTCTTGTTTGCTGCTTATGCTTCTCCTCATTACATCGTCGCTGATTTGCTTATGCTTTTGAAAAACGTATGTCACACATATGTACCTATAAATTATCTCGGAAGATTTTATATTTTGCTTATAAGATAATAGCTATATTAATAATGATCCCAAGCATGTGTGCAAGTGAGGATGTACAATTCAAAAGATATTTGGGAAATTTCTCAAATGTACACTAAAAATAAGATACTAAAAATTGTGCAAATTCAGAAATTCTTTTCAGCAGTTATTTTTATTAGTTTGATATCAAACTGTATAATTAGGGTTGTGGAAATAATTAAAAATGAAACAGGTTGAACTGATAGTCAAATACACTTAAAAAAAAGTAAGTACACATACTCTAGATGGTGGTCAACGCCCTAAGATGTATACAAAAAAAGCATACATAAGTATTAATTTCTACTTATATGACATAATTCACTAAATAAACATATCATTTATTGTAAAACAAGAGTAGGCACTCAATTTTTAAACAAGGGTTAAATTTTTTGTCGGTCTAATAACATTCATTTAAAGTAAATTTTTCGTGCTTACATTGTGTCCTATAGCAAAATTAATACTCAAGGTAATTGTATCCCTACTACGCGAGCCAGAGGCAGATTTGACCTCGGACACGACAGTGTGGTGGCCTTCGGTCTTTTTTGGACGTGTGTGAAGACATAACCTTGAGCGGTTTTTACGACGGTCATTAATGTATTTCTTATATCATAAATACCCTTGAGTTATTTTGTAAAATTCAGTAAGATCATTAGATATTTTTGTAAAAGACAAAAAAATATTGTCAAAAGTTCATAATTATTTCGTATGATGAACGTCATTAAAGTACAGAAAAAGGCATTTCTCCATAAGCATCCATGTAAAAGTATTAAAAATATAAACACTAATATTTTTCCTCCTAAGAACCCTAGCCTCACAAAAATGTAGTGGAGTACTAATTAGATATTATTTTAGCTATGTGCAAAATTACATAAAGATCTCATCATTATTTTAATTTGGGATACAACTACCTTAAGAAAAAACTGCTGCCAATAAATTAGTACAAAGCTTCCTCAACAACATTATTCTGCTATTATTTACCTAAAAAAAATTAAACAAAATAATAAACTGATTTAAAATGTCAAAAGAAGTTATTTTTATGCCCTACATTGTAGAATAAAGTTACGAACGTGAGTCTTCTTATAGTTTGTATAAATATTAAGTTTGAAAAATAAAAATTCCTCAGCAACAGTTTCTACCTTACCAGCAACCTTATTTTGACTGATTACTATTTAAACAGCTGTTTTTTAATAAATTAAAGAGAATATCCAGCAAGCTAGTACTTTAAGAACTCTATCAAGGCAAGATCCATTATAATCTATTGCAATGTTACTATTTACGACTCCAAAATAGATTTTTTAACCCTTAGAAGATTAAAAAACTGTTTTTTTTTACCATTAAAATCGTTATAAAATCCTTGATAAGATATACAACTCAAATCATCTATAGGCAAATGCAGTAAATGAGCAAAATAAATCATTTAGAGGGTTTCTGAGATGCACATCTTACTTTGTTATAGTCCAAATAAAACATAAAAATTTCAAAACAATAGACTTTTCGAAAAAATGAGCTTTAATTGGACGCCTCGGACGAAGAAAACCTAACCCCTCTCGAAAGGTTTCTCAGATGAGTGATTTTCCACAAAAATCTCAGTATTTCTTTAATAAAAACTAAACAAAATATGTTATATAATAATTTAAATTGAATATTAAAGCTATTTCAAAGCTCTATCCGATTTTACTATTTATAAATTCGAATATAATTTTGTATACCCTTAAATAAGTAAAAAACCTGTTTCTTGACCATAAAAATCGTTATAAAAACCTTAATAAGGTATAAAAACTAAAATTTTTTTTTGAATCAATATAAGGATTTAAAATCAAATATTTCAAGCCTTTAATCATCGAAATCACTCGAAAGGTTTCTAAGATATGAGTGATTTCCCACAAAAATTTCAGTACTTTTTTACTAAAAACAAAACAGAATATGTTATCAAAATGATTTAAAATGGAAAATAAAGCTAACATCAAGCTCTATCAGATTTTACAATTAAAAGATTCTAATTTAATTTTTTTGACCCTTAAATAAGTAAGAAACATGTTTATTGACCATAAAAATCGTTATAAAAACCTTAATAAGGTAAAAGCCTTGAATCATTGAAATCTACCGTTGAGTTCCTGAGATATGACTGATTACACACACATACACACACACACACACACACACACACACACACAGACACACGGACGGTCGTTTTTTAAAAATGGTATTTTTCATTTTTTAGACATTATAAAAACCATTTTTAACGTATTTCTAGAAAAACATTTGTTTACCGATGCAAAGCTTCCTCTATGAGGAAGCAAAATTGAGTTTTAAATATTGATTCAATCAAAAGAGTTCATCTGATTTCTGAATTAACAATGAAAATCGGGCAAAAATTAATTTACGTGTAAGTAGAACCTCCAAGATAACACTGTCGAAACTTGGATAGATGAGGTTCTTTTAGAGCTGAGAAAACCATGAAAGTAACTGCGTCGGACTCACGCGTAAACTTATTGTATGCATTATACTGTACTTCTGAGTACTTCTGTTGCTTTATCTTACTCATTGACAATCAACTAATTATGAAAATTTTTCCAGAAGCAACGGAATATCCGATAGTTCTACATAACTTTAAAAACACGACTAGTTTTTCTATAGATACAAAATAAATTAATAAGCTGAGTGGAAACTACTGAAGGTTATGTTTGGACACCAGTGCAAAAAGGACAAACTGACGTGTCAAACTGTAGAAATCATTGCATTGACTATAGCGTGGGATTGAACTACCTCAAATAAGTGGACATATCAGACAGGGTACATGAAAATGCAGTCAATATTGAAATTGTATGATTTCAGAAATTAATGCTGCTATTACCTCGTATAAATTTTATTTTATATATTAGAAATTGTTGATATTTTTAATGATAAACAAAACGCTGGCGATGATAAAAACTAATGAGCTTATAGCTCAATTGCTAGGGATACTATAAGAATGTATAAACTAGGAGCTAAACTAAGTACTGTTAGGTTTTGAGTCCCTGTCTCTACTACGCGACTTACGTTAGCCAACAAATTTGCAAGTAACTCTTAATGAACTGTAGGAATGGTACGTACCTTTTCAGGAGATGATGAAGAATCACATGAAACATTGTCTGTCTCGAAATACTTCTTAATATTACATTTTAATAGTTCTGATTGCATCAAAATGTCGTTATCTAAGGACAAGCATTTATCCACTGACTTGTAACTAAATTGATGACATAATCTAGAGAAATATTTAAGTTGACGATGACATAACAACAAGTGTGATGAATTTGTTTGATACAATGATTCAAGTGCATCATCTAATTCGTCTTCATTAAAATCACCTGGGGCCCTAATTCGAAAACATACCATACGATAAACTATTGAAATTTCTGGTAGTGATTGATTGGTAACTGAAAAATTAAAAATATATGTATGTCTTGCTGTTGTACGAAAACCTGTATTTTGTCTTGTGCTCGCGTATTCTTTGATGCCGAGAGCATTGTGTTAAGATATTCAAATTAACATCGTTGAATTAACAATAGTATATTTTAGATGTATTTTTAAGGTGGTGTTGTGCATAATTATGGCTTGAAAAACTCTAGGTGGTACTTCACTAATTTGTACACACACAGCTATTAGTAGTTGATAATTCTTTTGCTATTTTCATTCTTTTGGTTCAAAATTTAACAATATTTACTTTTCCCCTTTTACATTCCGTAGTTTTTTTTTTTTTTTTTTTTTTTTTTTTTTTTTTTTTTTTTTTTTTTTTTTTTTTTTTTTTTTTTTTTTTTTTTTTTTTTTTTTTTTTTTTTCTTTAGAATAGAGGGTCGCAAGCACAGCATGGACAGCAGTGCCAAGCCAAGGAGCGCAGCATCATTTAATTGCATTATCTGTAAGCAAGCAGGCTATTGGCGAAAAGATTGTCCCGAGGCTGTCTACTGCTGGAAGTGTGAGAAAACGGGCGATAAGAGGGAAGATTGTCAAATGTGTGGCTCATGGTGGCCAAAAAAAGCTTTTGGTAATGGAGCAGTAGAATGTGATTTGACAAGGACATATGAAATTCAGCATCTTGGGATCACTCCTTCGCAAATTTTCCTTATGTATAATGTATATATTTTAGTTAATAAATTAAAGAAGTTGTGCATCGGTTGTATGCTTAAAACTTTTGCATTAGGGAATTTGGTTCTTCAAACCCTCATGAGTTATAATGCGGGCTAACTTGTGTCTTACAAGACATTGCGATTAGTAACAGTGCTCTTGCATGGTGTCGGATCGAGATTCAGAAATTACAAAAGTATTTTAAGGATTTCGGAAGGACTGTTAGTAAAAGGTGTAAGAGATTGCAATCGACCGGCCGAGAGGTGGGTGGAGGAAGAATATTCCCTCCATCTCGAAGCAACCGAGGGGTGGGAGGAGGTGAAATATCCTTCCATCTTGATGCAGACGTAGGGGAAGCGGATTCAATGAATTGGGATTCAATGAAATAGGATACTACGTCAAAGTTGAGAAATAAGTCTTCTGTGGAACATAGGGTTTGCATGGAAGACGCTTACTAACAGAATTCTCAACGGTTTTAATTTAGGTAGAGGGGTTGTAGTGAAGTTTGTAAAAAACGGGGCATCAAGCTGTGTTCTATGGGTCGTGGAGCATCATTAATTATTTAGAATTACATTACCACTCCACCCGCTGAATAGAGATAATCGCCGTTTTCTTTGCTATCATGACTTTAAGCTAAACATTATACTATTTTTATCTTTTTTCGCGTTAGTTTTAAGTTTTTGTTCAAGTTTATTGAAAATGTATCAGGGTGTTTTTGTAAAGGTAAAACTTTATTACAGTAGGCATCGTAGAAAAATGCCGGCATGTAGTAAAGAAAGTCACTTATTCACATTAAGTTTTCTTTTTTTTTTGAACGATATTGGACAATTAGAAAGTGATCATGCAAATTATAATAGATTCAAGACAGCTACAAGTTTTATAAAGAAAAGAAAAAAAACCGTTTACACCCTTCTCTTCCATATTTAGTGTCGTTCGGCCAATAAATTTTTCTTTTTATCCAATTATTTATACTGAAATCTTAACCATTTTCATATTTAGTCAAAAGTCGAGTATTATAACTTTTTGCATAAGTGAGGATCTCATTATAGTTTTCATTTGATATTACGCATTTTTTTTTTACTTATTATCATAATACCAGAGTTGACATGGCGTTATTGATTAATTCTTACCATGATCAGGCTAGACAATTTTGTCGTTAGTGTGACAGGCGAAACTTCACCGCGGTACAATAAGCCTTATACCATGATCGATAAATGATGGAACGCCACGTGTTTTCCATAAGTTAATAGTACTCTTTCCCTACAGCACCTTTTCGTAGATTTTTTTTGTTACTTCCAGACATAATGAGCAACACTCTGGCGTTATATAACGTATTGTGATGCTCGGAAGGAGTGCAAGTGAGGCGCAAATGACAAGATTTATGAAGTAAATTTTCCTTTTGAGTAATCACCTCACTTGCAGACAAATATTATTTTTTTATATACATAATTATTTAATTTTGTACCTTATTGTATCGCAGATATTCGATTTTATTCTACTTATTATGCCTCAGTAGGTTGCATCCTTATGGTATAAATTCAGTTATAAAATTATTCATCATATCTCTTTCTTATAATAAATATGCAAAAATTAATATAAAGGTAAATTTCATTTTTTCTTTAAATGCTCATGTGAACATTTGAATGATTAGGGAAACACCTGTTTTTGTATTCAAATCAACTTTGTTTTTTTGTGAGCACATCACCGGTCGGTAGTGATATTTTGTTTATATTACACACCAATAGATACAAACAGCACCACGCCAGTTCATGAAATGACACTCACAAGGCATATTAATGCCGACTAGCATTGTATCCAGCATACGTCCGGAAGAAGACACAACACTCCAAAAACACTCATACCTCACACCCATAATACATCACCGTTCTCTAAACATAGTAGCTCTTAGGTGTAGGACCTTCACCACAACACAGAAATAGCGTTAGGTTCAAGCCCCATGGTGGACGTATAATTTACTAAAGGGGATTTGTGATACGGCGTTTTGATGTATCACATGACACCCTGAAATACACGGTCAGCACCAAGGGTCTATTAGCTAACTCACATCCTCAGTGCGACTTGCTACATGTTGCGGGTTTTAATGTGCGAGTTTGTGTGGTAAATATGTGGTGGTGAAACACATAGCGCAGCTATCAACTGCTTTCTGCGACGCAGCGCTGGCAACCTCTTGTTAGCCGCGTAGCTGACGACATCAGCTGCTACTCTTGCTGACTGTCTGCCCTCGTGCCTAAACAGCCCGGTGAAGCAGCCTGCTTCTCATCAAGGATAGCTCGCGTGGTATGATAGTTTATATCAGGTCGTTGTATCCTATCATGTTTTGTATGGATTAGAATTATTAGTATGTTAAAATTCAGTGTTAGTGTATTTTACGCATGAGTAGGCGTATTCGAGTGCGTGGTCCGTTATCAGTGTTTTCTCAACGTACTTTCTGCGTGCGACTTGCAAATATGGCACGTTTATTGTTACTTGTAAACATGCATCGCACACGCGTGGCTCTTGGACATCTCAAGGGAGCAGGGTAATGGAGCACGACTGATGCGACACACACGCACAGCACCAACTGACACGGCACACACTTACAGCATCCAGTTACCTACCGTGCTGTCTATGTATTGTAAATATATTATCAATATATTTTATTGGTGGATACATTCAAGTTATAAAAATAGCAAGTATTTGATTGAAAGCATCGATTGTAAAATAACTAGTATGTAAATATTTTATGTGAGTCAAAAGTATTTAAACAATTTTGACTGTTATTATTATTATTCAATATCATAACCAATGAATATTGCAAGGCAAAACACATCAATGATCACTTGATCAATGTTTTTCACCATTGAATACGTTAAAATTTATAAGAACAACTGCTACGGCGAATTATAAATGAAAATTGTTAAATAAGTTTACCGGGATAATTTTTCATACGAATCATTTTGATACACGGTTTTTACTTTTTTGACTGTTTAAAAAAAATCCGAATCTCGAATTTTGCTAATTTTTAAACAAATTTGTAACACTTTTTAGCTGTTCCAAAAAATGGATATTTAATATTTGTTTGTAAAAAGGCTTAATACTGATGTGTGCTAAGCCCAGCCCTCGTCAATAGAAAGCTTTAGAAAAGGAAAAAAAAAGAGCAAATACTTGTACTAAAACCTATTTAATAATCAATTGGGTGCACGTTATCCAATAATCAAGTACAAGGTGTGTTCAAAAAGTAAGGTGACTTTTCAAATTTCGCGGGCAACGTACTTTTGATTATCGATTTTTTGGTTTTGTTATGTTGGTACACTCTTCCCGA
>JAPYYV010003163.1:0-18908 GCA_030522625.1 Copidosoma aretas
TTTTTTTTGTATTCGTTCGATAGACTTTTTGACGCTTATTAAGTTATTGCGGCCATATTGCCGGACCAGTAAGTGTCATTGAAAAAGGCCACTCAGCATCTTAAACTGCAGAAAATAAGCTATCTTTCGCAATTTTTTTTTTTTTTTTTTAGATCAAACCTGTGATGGACAGAGGGGGTGGCCCGGTTGACGTGGATCGTCCCATATATATATTTATTTATATATATAGCGCATAAGTTAGAAAAAGTCCACTCATCCACAGGTCTGCCCTGCAGGTTTAGCAAAGATGATAGTCTCTAACTTCCATTTCTCGTTTAGTGTAGATTTTGCACGTAAATGTGTCTATAAGAAATTAGTTACATGCAAATAATTCTACGAAGGTTTCACGTTAAAAATAAAAGTAGTTTTCAATTGGATTTTTGAGTCAGAGATAACTAATTTCAGAGAGTACACGTAGGTTGTACATACATTTTACGTCAATTTATTCCGACAACGAGGTGCCGCTCTCTGGGTTTAATCAAGTGTTTTGGTTTTTACGATCGTATCTCAGATATGTTATATTGCTAATTATGTGCAAAATAACTATTCCAAATAGTACATTACTCACCTAGGGAGGAAAAGTAAAGAGTGTCTCAGAACACAGGCATTTGACGCTCGAGGCGAAGCCAAGCACGATAAGAATGTGTTCTGAGGCTTTCTTTATTTTTTCGCGGGGGTCGTATACGATTTTTACTTAATGTAACAAATTTGTACTTGCATTAAGTAATATGACTTTTAATCTCGAATATGATCGCGTATTTAAAAGCACTGGATCAGATCCTTGTTCTGTGACTTGACTGTCGATTCCCGTGTTATGACTTGTCAGTCAAACACAAAAAATTTCCAGTAAAGGTCACCCTTTTGAGTCTTGGGATGATCCTAAGAGTGCTAGGAGAAGGTCCATCTTTTGATTAGGCACGAGAAAGCCGGGTGATGTGCCAGTGCACGTGACTCCTGGGGATATTGGCCGGATCGTCCAAATTCTCTGGTGACTCGGTACGTGAATCGAAATGCGGCAAGAGTCCCGGGCAGCTTTTCCCCAGTAGGCGATGTTCCAGATGATGGTGATGCATTTCATTTTTACATCACATGTCAGCTGACATGTTAGCTGATATCTTAGATGACGTATAAACTGACTATTATAAGGATGGCAATTACAATGCTCTGCATGAACGAAATAGATAAACATTCGGCATCTGTCTCTATCCATGCCTTCATCACACCATTCGGAAATGTTGCAGTAAATTCCTATATCTCAATGCATAAAAAGTTAAAGCAAATATGGTGGCATTTTGAAAGAAGTAAGAATAAATAAATTAAAATGTCAAGCCAGCACCGATTGTTCACTTACATCATTTTTTATTTTCCACATTTAAAAAGCGTCTCTGGTTTTCATTCCAAAATTGCTTACATCTTACTCGATGCCAAAGCCTGCACATCAGGCGTGAATCGATGATCAGTGAATCTTTTAAGTAATCCATTTGTGGAAATGCAATGTTTAAAAACTTTTAATCTGTACCTTGCATCTGTAGCCCCTGCTGTTAAAAACTTAAATATTTCGAAACATCCTCTTATTTCCCGATTTCTGTCTATACAAGACATAAACATTCAATTTTATAATGCCCGAAAACATGCACACCTTTAAAAGTTATTTTCTGTGCAACTGTAGCTTTGTAAAATACTTAAAATAAGACTTTTTTCTTAAAATTTTTCGTAACATACAATAGTATTTTGAAAACTTCGTTGATTTAAATAATTCGTCCACCATATTGGATCCGACACCTTGTTTTTTGTAATTATTATGTCGAAATCATATTTATACGACTCCGAAAATCTCACAATATAAATTTTAAACAATAACTATATGCATTATTAATTTCCTGTGTGGAAAAAACGTGATTTTTTGTCTTGGGGCCTCTTACCGGTCGATAGCCATCACGCGAAAAAAATGAGTCAAAAGTTGATATAATAAGCTTAAAAAAAAAATCGGGTAGACGATTTGGAAATCCTCAAATTAAAGTATGAAACACTAAAATTAGGGCTAAACCTAACCTTAAAATTGTTTTTACTTTTTAACTATTACTACAAACAGTTCTAATGAGATGAAATAAAGAAAAAAATTTTATGTACGTATTAATCAGCAATATTCAAAGTTTGCGATCCAAGAGTTATCTTTAAACTTATAACAGTCACTGATGGCCCTAATGTGGGTTAAAAACCTTCAAAAAATTACAGTATTATTTTCTTTTAAAGTACGATACACAACTCAAGTATCCGGGAAGTATTTTTTTATCTGCGTCAACATGGCAAGCTCCATATGTATCAAGGTATGTAAGTATGAATTTATGTAATCAAGCATGTATTTATAGTGTTCTCAAATCCAGAGACTAACCGTATGATATAGGTATCCTACAGCATACAGTTTGTCGCTGCAATTGAGATCGCTTAAGTATGCATGTATGTGAGGAATTTTATTGTTTTTTTTTGACACTACCAAGAAGTCCAAAACTTATTTTCGGAGATACACCTATCCGATGATTCTTTTTTTTTGGTAGATACCGAAAATGATAAGAACAATACTAAAAATACGCGATTTAGGTTTTGGTACAGTATTTTTAGCTTTGATGATAAGACAAACCAAATTCCGCTAAAATCGGACATATTTATCTGTTCTGGATACAAATAGGGTAAATGTCCATACAACGAATAAGTAGAATGTCTTATTCACTATGTTCAAGGTCCTACTTTTCCCTCATGCAATTAAAATTTTTCGAACATCCCGTTATACACCATATTTTTCAAAATAATGTTAAATAATTCACATTTTTCACTAAATTGAGAGCTTTTTTCAATTTTCGGATTACTAGCAAGAAGATTCAACAATCAAGGGCACAGATAAAGTAGTATACAGTTTTTGAGAGCGAATTAGAGACATCAAATTGTTTTTCAAAAATTAGTTTTTAAAAACAAATCGTTCAAACAAATCATGACAAACAATTGATACGACATATAAATTATAACTATATTTTATTCTATGAAAAAATATGTTACGAACAGAATTTCTGTATCTAATTAAAAATCACTTTTATTAATCCACACGCCTTTTTCTGTTTAAAAAACAAGTTTTAATTATTTAACAATATAATTTCATAATTTTTCTGAAATTTTGTAGGAGTGCTTTTTTTTATATAATTGAATGGTGTAATAATTTTTGTAGAATAAGCACTTATCATAGAAAAATCTTTTTGGCTTGTCATAAAGATTATAAAAAAAAACTAAACATGTACTTTTTCTGTTTCCTCGTAATCAAAGAATAGCGGAGATAGTACATATTAAAGTTCAGAAGTGTAAGGTGATAACGTTTAAAATACATACAATCGTGCATTAGTTTCATTTATTTTTAACGTTATTACCTCACCCTCCTGAACCCAAATGTGCTATATCTCCGTCATTTTTTGTTTACCATAATTAGGAAAAAATATGTTTCTAATATTTTTTATAATCCATCAGACGGACCAAATGGAGTATTTCATGAAAAATGCTAATTCCAATTTTTTGTCATAATGAGTTGAAACAATAGTTTTTTCTATAACAAATTCGAAAATGATGATGATGATGATGAAAAGACGAGCTTACGCAGAAGAGTTGATTGACTTGTGTGAGTGGTCGAAATTTCCGGGAACAAGTGCCAGTTGATCATACGACTGCGTAGCACAATTGATGATTAAAACAGCTTAAGGTAGTTGTATCCCAAATTAAAATAATGATGAGATTTTCATGTAACTTTCCACATAGCTAAAATAATATCTAATAAGTACTTCACTACATTTTTGTGAGGCTAGGGTTCTTAAGAGGAAAAATATGTGTTTATATTTTTGATTCTTTAGCATGGATGCGTATGGAGAAATGCCTTTCTCTGCACTTTAATGACGTATATTATATGAAATAATTTTTAACTTTTGGCGATATTTTTTTGTGTATTACAAAAATATCTAATGATCTCATTGAATTTTACAAATATACTTAAGGGAATCTGTGATATAAGGAATACATTAATAACTACCGTAAAAACTGCTAAAGGTTATGTCTTTATACAAGTGCGAGAGAGACAGAAGGCATACTACCTTGACTAATCCGAGTTCAAATCTGCTTCTGACTAGCGTAGTAGGGATACCACTACTTTAAGTTGTTACCAGCACCAGCTACGAGTGCCAGTCAACTAGATGAGTGCGTAAATCATTCTACACTAGTTGCGTACATGATATTTCGCAACATGTGTAAGGAAAATGCATGTATGCTTTTAGATATTTAGGAAAAAGTGAATAAATTAAGTGTTTGAACATTGAATACGCTTTATCGTACACATCCACCATACAGGCCTATACGTTTACGTCCGTATGCTACACCTATTTAGTTAGACATGTTTAATCTATTATTCAAAGACCATAGTGGTACATGAATATTTATAAAAATTGGTTTATAAGAATGGTTGTGCGTAGCATACCTGCTATATGAACTAACATATTCGGTACGTCTGTTTGCCTAGCGTGACATATGTTCATGCTAGAGTATAGCCTGTAAAATTATTAATGATCCGAATAAGAGGCTTAAATAATGTTTGTCCTATAATCAGTCCATTGGTGGAATTTGCGCTCACAATAACTTTTTTCTAGAACCCTATGAACAAAAATCTACAAATTTTAATCTCAATCGCACAAGTCAATCATGCTATCGAAACAACGTTTCGTAATCAATTGTTCTTTCTTTCTCTTCCTCTTGTTCTTATGGATAACACATCAACTACACATAAAAATAGCGAGAAAGAGAGAGATAAATGTTACAACTATAAAGTCTCAGAATTTTGTACGTTTTACATTGCAAAAATTTAAAGTCATTGAATCTGATGCTGAAAACTATAAAATAACATGAAGTAGAATAAGTGTCAGAAATTAATGAAGATAATGTTGACGAACTGCATTTATTTTCCAAATGTAGGATAAGTATAAACAACTATGTTTTGGTATTACGGACTCATAAATATTAATTTTAAAAGCTTAGTGATGAGAGTAACCTAATTCAAATCTTTTGTGCAATAGGAGCTAAATGAAAAATTTTACATATAAAATTGGAATACTATCTTCCCTTTATCCTCCTCTAATATACATCTTAATGTAAAGTTGTTAATTGTCATTGTATAGGACAAGCAAAAATTAAAAAAGCCCTCTTTTTATCTCTATAATTAAGTTTTTCCGACGTCATTATTCAAAGTGGCGATCTTTCCAGCGGTTTGATCAAATCAAGTTGGTGACTTATGACGATTTTCTACCAGTAGATGGCGACTTTAGATACAACTGTACTAGGCACACTGCCTTAGATTTTCCTATGTGCTCCATGCAAAGAGTTATGTAATGTGTTGTGCCACTCTGGAACCCACTCAAGCATTTTTGATTGGGCTGCAGGTTTCTGGACTTGCGACAAAATTAATAAGAGCACCATCTGTCAGCGTCATGGAAGCGACTAATTTTGATGTCCTTAGAATTAATTACATTTTTTCTGCGCAAAGCTACGCTATATTAAGTGCCGGCTTGCAGCCTACTGGGGTATTTTTTGCTGAGCCGTTGGGCACTGGACTTGCATCCAAATAGGTAAATATGCTATTATTCAACTGGATAAGCAAAAAATTTTAACGGTTTCGTAATTTTATTCTGTGCTCTCTGCATAGAGCTCCGCTATATGTGGCGACAGCTTTTGGTCCACTCAGACATTTTTCGCTGGATTGCTGGACGCTGAACTTGCGACAAAAAAAGTAATGTCACTATCTTTAAGCAATAAATTCACAATAAATTTGAATGCCCTTTGCATTTTTCTATGTGATTTTAGCGGAGAGCTACACTATGTGTAATGCCAGCTTCAGGCCAACACAAGCATTTTCCGCTGGGCTGCTGGACGCTGGAAATGCGACAAATTATATATAGGAAGGTGAAATCTTTTTGCGACAAATCAGCGACTAATTTGTATTCCCTTGGCATTTTTTTATGTGCTCTTCTCTCATAGAGCTACTCATTTTGTAGTGTAAGCTGGATATTCAGGTAGCATAATATTGATTTGTCGGTAAGCGGCTACAGTGACCGAATACTTAATGCAGGATCACATTCGCCACTCATAATTAGCAAATATAATGCATTTGATCAAAAATGACTTATAGCAATAAAGAGAGTTGATAAGATGTTGGTGTGCACAATAGAAACACATATGATAACAGGTATTTGAGCAAATCCATTGAGGTCTGGCCACTAGGCGCGCGTGGCGGATTTTTCCAGTGGAATACGTTCTGTTTAACTCGCTTACAGAGGAAGATGAGTCATTAAAAATATATCCAAACAGATAAATCGATAGATTTTGATCTGCTCTTTCCAGTAATGCAATCGGTTTTTAGATTAAACCTTTTTTTTTACAGAGAACATTACGATTAAAGGGCAAAAGATAAACGAGTGGTGAGCAAACAAAGATGGCAGTGCATGGTCAAATTGATATCTATAGATATAGAAAAAGCATAGGAACGCCGTAGAGGTCCGCACTCGTAGCCAAGAAATTAAAGAAATACGTGCTATACATACACCCCTGACCACGCACTGCCACCTTTGTTTGTTTACCACTCGTTTTTTTTTTGCCCTGCTAACTTGAAAATTTAAGAGATTGTAGCATAAGACTTGCTCATTCGAATTGTGCAAGAACAAAAAATTTAAAAAAATGCATTTATCCGCAATAAGGCTTAGAACTTCAATCCAAAAACCGATTGCACCATTGGAAAGAGCATATCAAAATCTGTCAATTTATGTGTTTAGGTATTGTTTTTAGTGAGGTATCTTCCTCTGTGAGCGAGTTGAACAGAGCGTGTTCCACTGGAAAAATGCACCGCGTGCGCCTAGTGGCCAAACCTCAATGGATTGGCTTATATATCACTGTATTTTCAACGTTTAGATATCATTTCGCTGTCCTCATCAGGCAACTGAAAAAACTACAATATGTTGGTTTACAACCGTTGGGACGCCAACGCAGACGTAGAACGGCTCACACTATATACATAGGTAAAAAGTAAAAAAAGAAAGTTCACTAAACAAAATAATATTACAGATGGAACAGTTACGAATAATAAATAAAAATAAACAGACATAAATAATAAATAACAAATGATATCACCTGATGGAAACTTATCAAGCTACAAGGCGGTCGTCATCAGTAGCTAGTCGAAACTCTACTGAATAGAAGAGATTATTTGTCATGGCAAACCTACACTGATTAACAAGTATACATTACAACAATTACTTGTGCGTATGTATAAGCGCGTATGCGTTAATAAATAGTCATAAACAGACGAGTAAGTCTATAAAATATTTCTAGAGTTCGAAAAAATAAAGTCATTTTTTTAAATGCGAGATAATAGTGTTGTGAATCTTACTAAGGTGTTTGACATCGTCTTGTTTGTTTATATTATTTTTTGTACAATTTATGTGTAGCGTTTCTGAAAAAATTCGTTTTTTGGACATAATTTCCCTTTTTAATATTTGGTCGTCTTTTCAGTTCAAATCATGTTTATATATAGATATGCTTGAAAAGTAAAAATAACAAAGATGATGGAAATCAAGCTTCTTCTTTCTAAAATACAATAAAAAGTTAAAAAAGTATCGAAAACGTGTTTCATGATTGATAGATTAGAAACAGATTTAAATTATTTACAATTATCATAAAGTAGAGAAAATAGTGACGAGATAAGTACTTTAAGGTTGTTTAAGACATTGAGTCCAACAATTTACACTTTTCGATTTTCTTCACTAAAGCAAAGACTCCCATTGCATTTTTTAAGTTAGAATGTACATAATTAAACTTATTGGTTGACTGCTTTATTTTGTCAACTTCATCATTTTTCGATGAGTTTATGATAATATAATTGAGTACTGTTTCCAACTAGGATTGTATCGTCAACAAATACAAAACCACCTGGATTTCTGGAAATTGACTATACCTTATATGCAGAGCTGTAAATATACAAGTTAGTAAATTATTGAAAATAAACAAATGGCTACTGCTTAAAATCGAATATAAGATTTTGGTATCAATGAAATGCACAAGAATCCAAAAATTCCATAATGTAATAAATCAGGAACAAGTATTGGTGGTAATTTCAGTTATAGCTCTGTTAAATAAATTAAAAACTTAAGTTCAATCATAAAAGTCAACTGAGATTATATGTAAGCAAAGAAATACTAATGGATCAATTAAAGATCATTAAATCTTACAAGCACGAATAATAAAAGTATTTTCTCTAATTTCCAGTTGCTTTAAGTATGTATGTATATATGTACGTATGTATCTTTATTTGGGCCACGGGGAAGAGCCCCATCTGGCCAACTAAATGTGATTCTAAAGTATTAGTTTATGTACTGACTCAACTGTTTTTATGCGTATGACTCTTTCTTCGGTCACAGTTCAATCATATACCAAGCTCATACAAAATTATTTTTATAATTTTAAAAATCTTCAGATATCATTAAGTGGATGTATACGAATACAGATTCTCTGATAGGAACACAAGAAATCTAATTGTATTAATAAACAAGAATCCAGAAGTGGTGATTTTTGTAGTCAAAGCTGTCTCCGATGAATCAGGTAGACAAGTCCAAACATGACAGTCAACTGTGACTGTACGTTAGTAATGATACCTTCAATGAGAAAGTTGAAATCTTTAAATCTCATAAGAGCATATGATTCATTGCTGGTTACTAAAAGTCTATTGTACGGAAATTTTTGTTTATATATAATATCGATTGACTTGCTACATCAGCAGAAAAAATTACTTGAACATCACTATAATAAATATCTTGTACAGCTTGTTCTTCTGACACACTGTTCACGATCTTCATAAATACTCTGGCTCTGGCATGTCATGCCAGAAAAAGCCAAATCGTTTGCTAGATCGTCATTTATGCGTGTTGTTTTCCAAAAACTATGATTGCTTTGTCATCTAGAGCCATGTATTCAAAAAACTCTTGTAACTAAATAAATAATAATTAAATGACAAGGATTGAGTAAATACATGATGGATGAAAAACAAATAGTCAATTAAATTATATTTGTTATATGCTCTGTGTCAGCAATGGAAATCTTTTGTTTGACTAAATGTACAGCTTTAAAAACTATTAATCCAACACAATCGTAGCATGATTCTTCATGTACCATGTAGCTTATCGTTGAAGGCCAGGGGGCAATGTCGCACTGTAATGTTGCTAGTGAAAATAGATTCTCTTTTTTTACTTAAGTTGTTCGGAAAATTATCAATTGTACGAGAAATGTATGTTGTTATTTCGTAAAGAGACTATTCAATTAGATAAAACAAAGTTTTCGGAATTTGTGCTTTGAAAACCCTTGTCTAGCATACAATCAGCTTTATCCAGAGTAGGATACACATGTTACATCAAAATTTTCACTTTCTTCAGATCATAACATTTTCCTAGAGTGGCGATAATAATTCTAACTCTTCCTGAAAATACTTTGACTTGCTATTTTCTGCTTCCTTTACCATACAGACGTACTCTAAAATTAAATATAGTCATCTGCATAAGACTTACCCATAAATTTTTAATTTATTAATGCTTTTATATTATCTTATGAGTGGTTCAGACTTATGTCTCCCACGATTGTTATAATTTTCAATATTTTCTGAATTTGTAAGACCATCACCATGACCAAAACTATAGGACCTCTATCCAAAGAATCTCAGACTTCTAAGAGTTTTTTGATTATGAATGTCCAGGCAAGTATAAAATATGCAAGAGCGTTTTCTACGACAAATATGACCATTAGCACAGCAAAATATCGAAGTATGGTTTATAGAAACCATTAGCACTGGATTAAGAAAAAATATAATTCACCTATACTATTTAGAGTAGTAACAATCGTTTCTGATGCTTAGACGCTTGGCCATGCTTGGCTTCAACTGAGACTTGATTTGCTCAGACTTTGTTTTCTTTTTTGCACTAAAATATGAGTATAAATACATGTACTGGCTGGTTATTAGAATAAGTAAGTTTTTTTAAATTTAATTCAAGCACCATCTTGCAATAAATTTGTCAGCTGGAGCCAATTTTGAAAGAATTCCTCGAACTGTATGTAAATAAATAAATACATCAATAAAAAAAAAAAACGAGTGAATACACCATAGAGTTAGTAAATTATAGACGTTAAATAAAGTATAAATAACCTTAAACAACAACACAACAACAACGGCAGTGCAGCAGGCTGTTTGTTTGATGCGTGGCGTCGAGAGAGCCTTGGTGTGACCCAGCCCAAACTTGAAAATCTTACCAAATGGGATAAAAGAAATATACTTTTTTAGTTCATCCGTTTAACGTTTTAAAAAAAAGTACATTTTACATTGTAACTAAAAAGTGTTATAAATACTACTTGAAATATATAGAAAAGCGCTTAACTGTCGTTTTTGTTGTTCTCAAAATTTTTTTGCAACTTACAGGAACATTCAGACTTAGTGTTGCCTTGGTACTATTGCTCATAAAAAACATTATGTAAAAACATTTTATCTGTATGTTACTGCAATTTCCAGAGTAAAGCGCTATTTCGTAATGAATTTGAAGTTTATTCCTCAAATCTCACTCGGTTCCATTTAGTGTTACTGGAGCAAAATGTGAAACAATGAATTGGCTTTTTGACACATATAACCTTAACCTTTGACGTCTTCTAAAGACTTAAAGTTTTATTTATTATTATTCAAGACTTTTATTATACAATGCACTTTCTACATATACTAAACATTTAGTACAGTGGGTCAGAGTTACCCAAACAACCTGTTTCATCAAAAAATTACAGAATATCTTAACGTTCGGAAGTTTGATTATTAATATTTGAGACTTTTAAAAAACAGTGCACTTTTCAATAAATATTTTATGGATGACCGCCAACCCCCACGCCATGTGAATTACTTACAGTAAGCACTTGATTTTTGGAAAAAGTTTTCTAGTAATAATCCACGTTTTAATTTCAATTCATTACAGATTTATTTAATAGAGCACTGCAATTCAAAAGTCTTAAAAGGTAAACTATGAAAATGTTAAACATTAGGAGATACTACAAGTGCTCAGTCTGATAAAAAAAACAGTTTTGAAGAGAGCTCTCGACCACCGTACCAAATTCGTAATATTAGTCGAGTCCTCCTTTGACATGTCAGGGTAATAAGGTATTAAATTAAAAAGTATAGCTACTTGTTAGAGTTAGAAATAAATCATTGTAAATAATTTTGTAACATTGCATGTGTGCACATTCTCAAACAAATAAAAACTTTTTAAAAACGGGTATCGTCTTAGTGTTTGTTCGATTACAAATTTTTAACAGTTGTTTTACTCCTCAAATGATGTCAGATGGGATCACCAAATAAAATAATCGAGAATATTAAGCGTGTGGTGAGTTCGGTGCTTTCATTCGTACAAGAATAAGTTCCTAAAGTGAAAATTTGCGAATAACTAGTATTTAGGGCATGATATTAAAATTGTAACTAACAGGACCAATTTAACGAATCGGAAAAATATAAGGGCGCGTTTACAGTGAGGACTGCAGCAAGTATGATGTAAAGACTGACCGAAGTAGACGTTGCATGGAGTAAGATGAGCCTTGCAGCGCCTTTCGCTTCAATGGCCTCACAGCACTATTCAATTTTCCGAATCTCAATGACATACCAGCGTAAGTGTCTTAAGTAATTTTTAGTGCATGCTGCACGCTCGTACACATTATTTGCACAAATTTTCTTAAAAGTTATTCTGTTTGAATGATGATTGCCTTATGAGCTGTTTTTTTACAGTACCTTCATAATTTAGATTTATGTTTGGCCAGACCTCCGGCTGCTACCGTCTGTTTTTGTATTTATCCAGGTTTAATCCACGACTCATGTAAGGAATAACGGTGGCTTTACTAAAGTACATTTAAAGTTTACAACAAGTGACCCTGATTTATCGCAGACGACCATGTATTACCGCACAGGTAACCATAACTCACCGCGCTTTATTAAGATTTACCGCGCAAAACCATGGCTTACCATAAGTGACCGTGGCTTACTGAGGGTCACCATGAAAAGAAAGTATTTTTTCTTTTTAGATGCATAGACAGGAGACTTCTGTGTTTTTGTAATACGTAGAGGATTCTGCGAAGAAAATAGTTTGATTATTCTATCTAATAATTTATAAATTAATTTTTCTTGTAGAATAAACTTTTTTTAAAAATTAAATTATCCTTTTTATCGTATTTTTGATGTATGCACGCGTAATTTTATAAAAACTTTTTAACGCACTGTAGCCATATCTCTAAGGTACTGTAAAAATTTACTAGACGTTTTGATGTACAAAGAGGAATTTGAGATCCGAACTGAAATATTTGAATGATATTTCTTTTTTATTTTGTAAAAGTTGTGCGTGAGCTTTGTGTTTTGAGTTTTAATTACTTGTGAATTGGACAACTTTCATTTATCCAGAAATGTTTTTTTTCATCTTTCTTTCTGTAATAATACTATTCTATCTCGTTATTCGTAAAATACTCAAAGTTGATGGATATATTTATAATCTATTGATATCTGAGACCATGAAATAATTAAAAATACTGTATATGGCCGACCTTACGCCTTTGAACGTCAGAAAGAGTAGCAACACTGCTAAATAATATGCTTACATAATAAAATTAAGCAAATGTTCTGCAAAAGTGTAAGGAGGATAGAGATACATTTAGGGGGTGGCACCTCTATAGGAGCCATACTACGTTGAAGATTCATTTTTCTGTATGTAGTTAAAGGATGTGGGGATGAAGAGCAAAGAAAGAGGGAGGATTTTGGGGCATAGGGCGGAGGAGGGCATGTCAAACATTCATTTGGCTTTATTCATCAAATCAACTAATTTTTTTATAGTTGCAAAAAAATACTCCAGCTCGCCGCAGAAATACTTTAAAGTCAGTGTACAAATTTTCTGTGAATGTATGTGTTTTTTCTACGAAATATTTTTTTTTAACTACATAATATTAAAGTTAAAATTAACTTTTTTTTGTAAAGGCTGTGAGGAGTATGGTGAGGATCAAGTAATTAGACTAATCAAAAATATTTTAGTGATAATTTTGCTATTTGTTTTTCAAAAAATTCTTATTTTTAATAGAACATTTATTATTCTAGATATACTAATAAATACATTAACATGTCTCTCATTTCTCGAATCAACTTACCTTATTACCAAATAAAACAAATAAGTTTTTTTTTCCTGCCTTTATTGCTGAAATATTTTAGTGGCTGTGGAACCCTCTTCGTCTCTTTGATCCACTTTAGCTTGTTTCCGAAAGATATGTGATTGTATAGATGATGTGGTGTGTCATAACAGAAAGGTGGCACTCCTAAAAACTTAGTTGTTTTTGGATAGGTTTATAAGTGCGGGAGGCTATTTATCGAAATGCTTACGAAATGTGAAAGCGCTAGAAAGAAAAAATTCACAAAAAATTCTACCGTCATTTCATAGGGGGCTCTGGGGGGACTATGAAAAAGCCAACAAAAACTTTGGAGTAGTGAGGGCAAAAGACGAGGGACGTCATGGTGAATCGCACCATTATATAAGAAATGGATAAATGTACGTTATAGCTACCTTTTCTATTTGACAAATTATTACTGGTTGTAAAAATGGTCTGAGGGGTCGGGGGACGTGGGGCGTGTAGACGGCTATTACTCCAACTCCACAATAATTCACTATATACTATATGCATCTTCTTACATTCTATAGTTATATAGTTACAAAGGGTAAGTACAAGCTCCCCTCCCGCTCCCCCCGGGCTCTCCCCCTCTCCCCCCAGCTTCCTTCTAAATTAGGTAAATTTCATATCTTTTTATCGTAAAATTTGACCTTAATACTTACATATCTTCTAAATATATCATACATTACAGTTTCTATTCATCCCTTACCCAACGCATCCACTCCTTATCTTCTCCATTTTATTTTCTAATACAGTTTTCTTAGGATTAAATTTACCACCAGTAATGAAAAATTTTAAAGAGGGAGGAGAGCTAACATTTAGTCGAAAGCCATAAAACTACATGATGTATACAATTTGGTATTTTGCATACCTAATTGAACTTAAGGAATCAGCTTCTGTAAAACTAAGTTATTTAAATTTAGGTATAGAATTCAATCAAAATAACATACGTAATTTTTATGTTCAAATGAAGTATCATTTTTATTTTCATCATATAATTTTAGATGTCTTTTCAAGTGCTCTGCTCTTAAGTAACCTTTCAAACAATTTTGACAAATTTGTTTTTAACGTTTTTTTTCGTGGCATTTTATATGCCTTTATGAGGAATAATCTCTTTTAAGAGAACTATCACATTTTGTACACTTAGATTTTTTTTTATCTCTTTACATTCTTTAATATGACGTAAATAATTTTCTTTCTCATAATATAATAATTCTACATAAATCACAAATTTTATCATATCCTGATAATGTTTCTTTACTTGCAAATTTCAGTCTTCGCGTTTGACATCGATAAAATTTGGTTTCTATGATGATGTTTCTAAATCAAATTAATGGTGAATGTATTAGTATTGTTAATAATATATATATTCGGAATATTTCACTTTAATCCTTATCATAACATAATGTACTTTGATTGTTTTTTTAAAAAAAAAGCTTTTAAGTAATATTATTGTGTGCAATTAACTTTTGTTGTAGTAAGACCAGTAAAGGCATTTATTTAACTCCGCTAAAAGAGCGTTTATCGTAGTCCTTTTGTATCTGTGAGAATATAATTTCTAGCGTAGTCAATTAAATTCTACGTAAAAGTACGATCACATAACATTTTCACGAGATGAAATTTTATCGTTATTTAAAAATTTCCCCCAAATTAAGTTTCTAATTTCAAATTTGTGGATTCTATTAAAATAAAAAATTTGTATCGTTTCTTACATCTTAACAATGTGACATACAATTGTCTATGGGAAAATAACGGTTTCCTAAGATATAACTCTAAGGCCAAGAAACTTTGACCTTAGGGTCCATTAATGGTCACGTAGGAAGTTAACGTAGATGGAAATTGTTTTCTATGCAAAGTGGATGGCAGTGACGAAGAATTTTCTGTGCTTTGTGTTATTTGCAAAATACACTCTTTATTCCCTTTTTTTTTGTTATCATTTTAGCTTTGATGCTGTATTCAAATAATTTTTTAATTTCTAATCTTGTACCATTGCAAATTTCTTGTCATACATTAAAATTTTTTATCGACATAAGAACAGCATTTATTTTCAAACTTAATTTATGTGGCTGAAAACCTTTTTGAGTACTATTTAAATACTCCTTCGGAAAGTTTATGTTAATATTTTCATGTGTTTCATCTACTTCTTTGTGGGTTGTATAACCAATACTGTAAAACATTACTCACTTTCCTAGCATATTACTCAAAAATGTTTTGGATGAATTCATTATGGTATGATAATATAGCACTACTCGATATAGAATTATAAATGTTATCAAAAACTTCAGAAGATTTTTCATTTGTTATCCATTCACAAAAAATTTAAAAACTTTTAATTTTCCCTCTTCCAATGTAGAATAACAAGGACGACCATTTTTCATCCATTGAACGTGCAGAAGTCTTTAAGTAGAAATTTTAGAATAATGAACGAAGATAAGAATATGTTATGGTTTCTGAAATAATATTATCCTTTTTTTATTTTTGGACTACTGGGAGAATCGGACAGAAGTCTTCATCCAAAACTATTATTTTGATGCCGAAAGGTTTTTTATCATCTGACAATTCTCTCAAAGTTCTATCAACAATTTCTAATGCTTTTTTTGGAATTATAGAAGCTTCGCCCCAAATAATTATCTCTACTATATGTAATTATTGTTTATCTGATTCAAAGGAGAAAGAAACTCTCTGTAGTAGCTAAATCTTAAGCAAGTCAAAAAGATCCATGAGTAGTGATTTCCTTAGGAAGTAAGATAGAAGCAATTTACCCCCAAGCGAATGTTGAAAATGTATTGAAGTAGTGCTAGTAAGTTATTGTCTTGCATAAAAATGTTTTTTCAGATTTACCAGGACCATCGATGGGAAACTTCTTTTTTCAAATTTTCATATTCTAGAAAAATTAAATTTTGATCATTGCTTCGTTTTATAAAAATTTCATGAAATGTATGTATACAAAATATAATTTAATCTTTGTCGATATCAAAATTTATTTCTGTCGATTCTGTTGGTTCTGGTAAGTTAAAACCTTTAAAAGACATGCTTTAACATATAAAAATTTAGTTTAAATGTAGAAGAGCTTTATTTTCGTCATCTTTAGAATATATTACAAAAAATATCTTGTACATATTTCAAATCATGTTACCTTAAAAATTTAAAAGCAACAAACAAGGCAAAAAATTTTCGAAGTTGAAAAGGTAGCATAACGTTATAGGCTTCTTTGAAAATGATATTGGTTCGATAATCATGTTCTACTAATCCCACAGAAATAGCTTTTCGTTTGGAAGCATCATATGTGATGTTATTAAATGTTTTAAATCTCTGAAAGATGTTTTCCTTTATTCAAAATGAATTTTAAAAAACGCCTTTGATCTTTTGGAGAATATACATTCAATGGTCTAGTTCTTATATTTTTACTCAAAGATTATTGTCGTTGATTGGAATTTCAGCAAAAAAGTATTTATCTATTTTATCAGGTGTTATTAATTTATTGTTTGCATATAATGTAATAAGACTATGTGCATTAGGTAATCCTCGTTATTGAAATTCAATGTAATCGACATATGCAGTGACCTTAGCGAAAATATTTTTTATAATAATATCAACTATTACCGACTATAATTCGGTTTAAAATAATCTACTGTTATGTTAAGGATATTTTTGGGCGTTGAGTTTTTAGAAATTCATTCAAAATTTATTTCAACTTTTTTCATTTTGGACCGCAAGTAACTGTTACAAATAAATCTGGTTTTCCGCGTTTTTTTATAATTGACATAGCATTTTAGCAATATTGTTGCATATATCTTGGTCCCTTAATAAAAGTTGATGGTAAAATAAAAAGGTTAGCGACTTTTTCATTTTCAAAGTTTTTGGAGATATTCGATGCACTATTCAATATGTTATCTAATAATCCTTGATAACACTCTACTCTTAAAGATTTTTAATTATTTCTAAAAAAGTTTAGTCTGTTATTTTTTACCATTGCATATGAATATAAAAAAAATTGTTGTGCTAGTCTTGCACCGTATAACAATGGATTTAACTGCTGTGATTTTGGTCTATATGATAGTCTATACGAATAATGATGTAAGAAAGATAGAGGTTCAGATTAATTTTCTGGTACTTTTACTATAATTGGTACTCTAACCTAGTCCTCTAAAGAAATAATCATGGGAAATACCAGAGTCCATGAAGTGCGAGAGTTTGTTCAAATATATGTGTGATGGTACGTTCTTCGGTAACTGCTTTGGATACACACATAAATCAAAATTTTCTATTGTACCAGAATTGAAAACAATTATGGCACGCTATTCTGGTACCAAAAGCTTATAATATACATCATTTGGTTATACTTTTTTCGATCAAACTACATTTCATAATTTGGGAGATTTTAAATATTCACTATTGGGTGTAAATGTTTGTACATCTTGGCGAATGGATTCTCACCCGTTATAGCAGTTAAAAGTTTTACATATTCAGTTATCAAATTTTGATTTGATTTTATTATATTCTCAGCAGCAATGAAATCGTCGTAAATATAATTTTAACTGCATGATGTTTTTTGTTCATCAGATGGAATAAGAGAATAAGGTGAACTGTAACAAATTTAAACACAGATTTTCAAGTTGAAAATTGACTTTTTTTTCACGAATATAATTTTTGTTGAATGTAGTGAAACAAAACATATTATTGTAATATTGAATAAAATTTCTGAAATTATCATCATAAAGTAGATTTTTTAATCCTTTGTTGTATTGACTTAATGGTGATAAAACGATTTTTCGTTCACGCAACAATCTTTTTTTTCACGTTCTTCTTTCTAAAATACAGCTGAAGAATGTGGATATTCAAAATTTATTCCTCCAAAATCTAATACTTTGATTTCTGATAATGATCCGTCCACAATAATGTTAGAACTAGTTATTAATTTTGATTTTTTTAAGCAATTTCTTCTATATTACAATTTATAATTTTTCTTTTCCTTATTCTTGCATTACTATTGTATAATTTTGAACGTTTTTTTTTCATTTTATCATTGTTAAGAGGACGTGGGAGGGAACTGTGGCACTAAACGCAGAGCTACCAACTTTCAGAAAAAAAAATACCTAACCTTTTTGACAAAACACATCAGCTGATACACAGCTCTAGAGCAAGATACTCACACACACATATAATCATCCGTTAGTAAAAGAAACTCGTCACGTCTTGAAAATTCTGACAGATGGCGTCAGGCTTACTTAAAAGAACAAATTGTACTTGTGTCTCAAAAATTTACGTAACAAATATCACTTGCTACCATTCAAGTGTTGTATTTGCCTATTGAAAAGGAGCGTTGTTACGTTGTACTTGTACATGTTCAAGCAGATGTTATGACGATTTCCAAACGTATCTGTATTTTTCATGTATTAAAATGATGTACTTACTCATTGGGATAGAGTATTCTGTACATTTTACTTTTACACGGTCATACAGATATTTAGTTTTCGTGCAACTTACGGAAATATTTAGGTTTTTTCAATATGTGTATAATGGTTCTGTTAATACTTATGATATCGACGTGTAATCATCAGTATTTTTCATGTATTCAAGTGATGTAT
>JAPYYV010003164.1:0-18907 GCA_030522625.1 Copidosoma aretas
TGTAAGCAGATTATACATTTATACACGTTCCCTGTAAATTTGAAAGAAATATTACGTTTAGTTTATGTAAAAAACAACTTCAAAGTTCGTTAAAATCGTTTGAGCGTCCTTGTCTAACAACCAGTGTCTTATGAAACAGCTCTTTAATTTCCGCTCTATATGGATATTCTTCGAAAGAAAATTTTATCTGTCAATAAATAAGCACTTTCGACTCATTCTTGATACCTTAAGAAATTTTTTGATCAGTTGTGGAAAAAATCATGCGTTTACTTTTACAAGTAATTTGAGTCATAAAACGGAAAACGACGAAAAATAAAGCCTAAATGTGCTTACGACACACGCACACATACTCATTTGGCTCCATCAGTAAGCAACGTTTATGAAAATATCGCTAGTTGGCGTATCTCTTGCGGGCAAAGCATCTTTATGCAAAGCTAAAGCAACATGAATTGTTTCATAAGTTAGTTTCGGAGTGGAAAAATCAATAGGCACTTTGGCAGACAAAAGTACCAAAAGAGCCCATTTTAAGTACCAGGAAGTTCTAGCGGGCACTTGTCGGGCACTTGGCGGGCACTCCGCGGGCACTTGGCGGGCATTTGGCGTCCGCCTTAGCGGCCACTTGCCCGCCAAGTGCCCGCGTAGTCCCCGCTAAGTGCCCGCCAAGTACCCGCGTAGTCCCCGCTAAGTGCCCGCCAAGTACCCGCCAAGCACCCACCAAGTGCCCACCAAGTGCCCGCCAAGTGCCCGCCAAGTACCCACCAAGTGCCCGCCAAGTGCCCACGCAGTGCCTGCCAAGTGCCCGCGTAGTTTCCGGCAAGTGCCTGCCAAGTGCCCGGCAAGTGCTAAAGGTTTGAATATTGCTTCAAAATAATATTACTAACTTGAACATACTCTAATAAGACCATTTACCTTATTTACGTTTGTTCTTTATTGCCATACTGGGTCAGCATAGGTTATAGTTACTTTTATTTATACTTTTTTTATTGTATTGAAATCGCATGATAAAAATGAGCACTCAAACTAAGTCGAAAAGATCTGAAGTGGTATCTTAGATACTGACTGACATCGACACTACACTGCCTATGACTGCTGAGTTTCAAGAAGCATTCAAGCAGATTCAAAGCGTCTGTGTTCGAATAATTGGTGGAAATTAAAATTAAACAACTCATACAGATACAGGTGTGTCACCACATGAAATAAATCCCCCTACTAATGATACTGGAACATAAAACTATGAACGACGATTAGCAGATTACAATCACGAAGTAACTGGACAAAGAAATCAAAACGATAAAAATGGCAATGCCAGTATTGAAACGGATGCACGTACGAGTATATTAAATACAACACTATTTTTACGTAGAAAGATCAAATGCAAGACGACTTCTCAACCGCAAAAATTAACACGTAAGCGTCGAAGTGATGGAGAAAATTGGATAGATTTAAAGGCAACAAGAGCAAGAGATAGTGGTGTCACCGGAATAAGTAGTAATGGTAAGCCCATTCAGCCAAAACAAGTCAAAAATGGATGTGGGGAAAGGTGTTTCCTAAAATGTTATTGAAATATCAACATGGATGATCAAAATAACGCATTACACGCATTTTGGTATTTACCTGAGCACAGTGACAAATGGCAGTGTATATTGCAATGGACAAAAAGATGCAAACAATAATTTTTCAGATAATGATAGCCAAAGTGAAGACTCGGATGATGATGATGATGATGATGATGATGATGATGATGATGATGATAATAATGATGATGATGCTGACCGGTTTCCAACAAACTGCCAAAAAAATACTTTAAAGAGATGATCACGATATGCGGAAGAATGTTTGTTGAAACTTTCGGTACGTATTTGTTAAATTATTGGTACATACATGAAAGGTGACGCATGCAGAATTCACACATGTTGTGGATACATACTTACAACATTGAAAAATTATGCGAACGTTCGCATAAGTCTTGAAATGGCCGCTTATTTTTTCTTCCATTTAAAAACTGTTCTTATAAGTCACCATGCATACACACTTACGCGCACACACATATAGACGGACTTTGTGTAAATAATTGCGTATTATGATTCTCTGGACCATAAAACGTATATTTATTCTGTTGTTACAAAAAAAATTTCTACGTCGATACACAGATCCTGCTTTGAGGAAGAAAATTTGAATTTATTTTTTTTACTTCGAAATAGAAAAAGTTTATCTAACACGTTTTGCGTCAAGGCTCTTTTCAAGATACACTAATTTATATACAAAAGTATTATTAAAGCGTGATTAATTTTTTTTTCATTCTCCGTTATTACTTGTGTTGCTTGCTATTTTATATCTGATAATGGGGGCTATTTAATTTTCAGACATATCCCCACAATTTGTATCTGCAGCTGGGATAAAAAAGAGAATTGCAAGTAACTGGGATTGTACGGAAGGATTAATGAGGTTAACATACCAATAGACCGCTCAAATACCCTGAAGCTATCAGAAATATTATACTGGCCTATATCAGAAGGTTTCCCACGATGGAGTCCCACTATGTCAGGGTGGATACAACTAAGGAATATCTGCCGGAAGGCTTAAATATTTCGAAGATGCGAAGGATGCTAATGCTCGACATCAAAAGAGCTGGAATTAAAAACATTGAGAGTTCGCGTCACAGATACCAAGATTTGTTTGTGTCTACTTTTAACTACGGATTTTTAATTCCTAGAAAAGATAGGTTGGTAAAGTCTTACGAAGAAAGATTTAACAAAAAGCTCAGTTATAAGATGTCTTATTTGATTGATGAAAACGCAGTAAACTGTAATAACTTATTTTTGATCAATCGAATCAAATCATTTAACTATTCTACAACTGACATGTTGGAATAATAGTTTCTCAATTTGTTTGAATAATTATAAGCATTTACAAAGTACAAAGTAAGTATCAAGACTTTTGTATACGTTTAAATACAGATGTGACTTCTGTGAGCAGTACAAAATTCGAGCATTATTCAGATGGAGCAACTACAAGAAGAATATGACAAACACGTGATAATTTAAAAAGGCTCGAAAACTGATGAAAAATGCGACAAAGGAGGCTAAAAATAGTGATGCCATTTGGACGATTCATTTTGACCTTTAAAAGGTTTTGGTTACACCCAAAACACAAATATCAAGTGTATAGTATCTGTCTCGACTGAGTGTTTACAATTTGACGATATACAACTTAGCAACAAAAATGGCGTTTTTAATGTATGGAATGAGACTGTTAGTCAACGTGGCTCAAACGGAGTAGCGTCTATTTTAATGAAATACCTAACTCAAAAAATTTAAGAGAACTCGTCTATCCGAGAAATCAAGAATGTAAGCGACAATTGCGGGGGGCAAAACAAGAACCAAAAAGTTTTCTCCATGATGATGTTTCTCGCGATTAAGAACAACGTAAAACTAACGCACAGATATAGTGTTTGCTCTTCTTTTATCGTAATACCAGCTTTTACGAATTTTTTATATTTTATTCTTCTTCGTAATATACGAAAATGAAAATATTATTCAACCAAAAATATGATTCTCATCTCACATGTGAATAGCTGTAATTCATACGTTTAATTCAATAGAAAATAAGAAAAAACGCTGTGAGGAAACTTAGCACTTAGCTTCCTCGAGCTGTATTTTTTATTTTTATTTTTATTTTATAATTGATGATCAAAAAGCTGTATAGTTCTCTATGGATTTGGTAAGTAATATTAAATTTTAAATTCATATTAGATTTGAAAACCATTTTAGTGAAATAATTTACAACTGGTCCCTTCTGAAATAAATCTTGACGTAAGCTGCAGTTTAACACGTAATAGTTGTATTCCAGTACTAAGTAACAATGGTAAATAATATTTTTATAATATAATCATCTCTCTATTCAAAATTTGTAATTTCTTGATCAAAGTAAAAAATCATATGCTTGTCGTTGAAAGAATTTTTTGATATAAATGGAAGTGCTACAATTCAGTAACAATAACAATATTATACCTCTTTTTTTAACAATTTTGAATCATAATAAATGATTGGCTATTGTCAACTTCTGCATTATTTAATCTTTTTAAAAATGTACATTGTATGGGAAAAATACCCGTTGCCGTATTAAAAGTATTTTATTAGATGTATTCGTTTCTTACACAAGTCACAATAAAGCGTCTCGTGCATAGTCTTAAAAGCGTGGAATCTGTTTTTTTGATACAGCATCCTTAAATGCACAAAAATAATTTAACATATTTTAAAATAATTGTACGCATGCTGTGTATAAAACATGAAAATTTCACACATTTAAATTAAAGTATACAGTATAAACTATTGGAAAATCATATTATAATAATTTGCCGATGATTTATAAAAACCAATACTTAAACATTAAATTTGTTTACATAATAGGTATTTTAAAGTTAGGCATACGCAAAGCGCAGGGGATTCAATGTATGCCTGCATCGAAACCTATACAAAACATAAAGTAGTTTTTTAACAAGAGCAATGGATCCAGTTCATGGAAAAATCCTGTCATCAAATGCCATACCATGTACGTCACATTGAGCAAAAGGACTTCGTAGACTTTAACGATTTATCTAAAAACTTTTTGTTGAGAAATATTTCAATTAGCCAGATTTGAGAAATATCGATCGATCCTACTCAAAAAAAACTTGTTTTCGTGAAATACAATTTTTCTGATGACCTAGAACGTGCGAAGATTTTTAGGAGACATTAAGATGCCTTTTCAATCATAAGAAGCTTCAATCCTCAACGTGTTTACAAAAAGAAATTGGAATTAAAAGATAATAAGAAGATGGACTTTACTACAATGACTACTAAGCGATAGATCCTTAAAGTCCATAGACAATTTTTAAGATCTTCTTAAGTAATTGTAATTGAAGGTCAGAATTGAGTAACGATGTACATATATATGTATCTATTATTATTATTATAATACATTATAACAATTCGCAACTATTCTAATTTGCAACATTTTTCGTAGTCACACTTGTAAGCCTACATCAATAACAGAACTTCAAGTTGATTTAAAAAACTGGTGATGTACATTATTAATAACGTTGTTTACGTAAAAAATTATACCATTTACTATTGTACTAAATGTACTACATTGCTATGGTAATTATATTCGTTATATTTATGTGCAACGCATCAAGAATGATATTTATTCCTACAACATTAACATGCAAATAAGTAAATCCAAGTCTCACCCTTTGCGCAGTAAATCTAAATTGTTTTTTTTTTTTTTTTTTTTCGATGAAGGGATTAATGTCCAGTCAAATTGGCTCTGAATTATCATTTTCAAGAGGATGGTTGGATTTTGATTTTTTAGATTTTTTGAACTATTCTAGAAAACTTTTTTAAATATCATATTCGTCTATCTTGGTTCTTTTATTGCAAAAATGCCAGTCTAAATTTTTAATGCTCATATCTCGAAAAGAGCTTAATCTACAGGTAAATAGCATGCACCACGTGAAACAGCAGCCAGTGGTTTACGTGATTTTAGATAAAAAATAATTAATCGATAAAAAAAATTGACTATTTTCGAGATGCACGGATGTAGCAGCTCTGAGCAGCTGCCAGCCAATAAGCATCCCGAGCCGAAGAGAGAATGATATCCTTTTATTTTTGTCTGCTAAGCATTGAAGCATGAAATTTTTTTTTTGACGTCGCCGAGGCAAGAAATAAGTTATCAACAAAGTTTGAAGACAATCGTTGTTGATTCATCATAATAATAAATTATTTACGATTGTACTTAACATGCAATATTTTTCTAAGTATCTAAAAAGGTTAGATTATAGACTGGGTATACTTATTTACCAATGCTTAATATACTCAACAAACCTGATATCAGCAGCAAAAATGTTTTAATATTCAAGATTTTGAAAGTGAGTAAAAAATTACACAGCATCCTACGTTTGGAGTTGTATACTTAATTATATGAAATATGTATTGTATACCGGGTGCTCCAAAAATGTTCCAGGAAGACGATACCACAAAATTAAGCTTGTCAAGATGAACAAAAAAGCTCTAAACCAAATTTCGCTCCGAAGCGTGGTTCTCGAGGTATCGTCAATTCTAAATCAAGAAATTTCTGTATCACATAACAAGTTATGAGAGTTTTTTAAGTATTTTTTTACAGTGATTATACAGATTTTAAGTTTACAATATCTCAAAAACTACGCATCAAAATTTGGTAAACAGCTTTTTTTCGTCTTGACGAGCTCAATCTCGTGGTATGGTTTTCTTGATACGGTGATTCACACCCACATAAAAATTGAGATTTTATCACAAATTCTTATTAAAAACCCATTGTTTTTAATTAAAATTAAATTTCCATCTACTTTTGACAAACGATGTTTTTCTCTAAAATGCTTTACAAAAAAGTTATATTTATTCTTACTGCAAATCTTATCGAAACTTCGACAGACACAAACTTGTCTATGAAAAAACTTTCCCGAACTTTTTTTCAAGCATATTTGGAAAAATCTGAAAAGGATAATAGTTGATTGGAATGCTATCACGCTCCTAATTATCCGTTTTAAAGCAATTATGAGTGACAACTAAGTAAGTTTGACCCTGGCGCTTCCTATCTCAAAGTTTAAGTAACAAGTATTTTGAACCTTCACACTCTTGATAGTATCACAACTCAATGACCGGTGGGAATTCAACAATCAGCCCTCAAACATGGTTCCCTTTTACTAAAAAAAATGGTACATACACCACTTTATCCTGAAAATCTGGGATATAATTAAGCTTTAGTATCTTACAATACATTAGCTCTACTACTCATAACTTGCAACTGTAAAAGTACATACATTTCTATTTAATTAAAATTCATAAAAACCAACCAAAAATAAGAGAGAAGTATACTTTGGAAATGAAGTGATTCCTCAATATGTTGAAAAATCATTTGTTCTGCGGCACATTTTGACGATGTAATTTTTTCGCGGTAAGTTTTGATATAATTTTTCCGCTGCACGATTTTAAGAATAATTTTTTTCGCCGCATATTTTGATGATGTAATTTTTTTCACCGCATATTTTTAAGAAAAATTTTTTTCGCCGCACATTTTGATGATGACATTTTTTTCGCGGAACATTTTTATGATGTGATTTTTTTCGCCGCACGTTCTAATTCATAATTTTTTTAAGCGTATATTTTTAAGAATAATTTTTTTCGCTGCACATTTTGATGAAGTAATTTTTTTCGCCGCACATTTTGATGATGACATTTTTTTCGCTGAACATTATTATGATGTAATTTTTTTCGCCGCACTTCTTGTTGATGTAATTTTTTTCTTTGCACATCTTTCGGAATCCTTTTGTTCGTGGCAAAATTTAATACTAAAATTTTTTTCGCCGAAATCCCTCGAGAGTTATTATTTTCGCCGCATTGTTTAAGCGTAATTTTTTTCCCTGCAATTTTCATCTGAAATTGTTTTTGTAGGCACCGTCGATACATGGATTACGAGTGCGCAGATATGAGACAGTAGCCATGGCGTCAAATCATATTCAAATCGGCTATAAAAGTGGAGCCTGGTGCCAGAATAGGTAGTCTCGCTACGGCTGAGACGCAGATTGCCTGCAGACCCACCCAGCCCACAGCACCTCCTAGCCGATCCTTGATAACTAGTGTCGAGTACGATCACAGAAGCAGAAAGACTCAGTGTCAGACCTTACTTATAGGAGAATACGATTATTAGGCGAAGAACCCTGGGATATTAAACATAGACCGTATCTATGTACCCCACAGTTTCTGGAAAAGCGACCCATAGTGAGAGACTAACTGACTTGTAATATAATATTAACTGAGCCTTTGATTTTGACAACGATCACGCAAGGAGAGAGAGATTTCAAAATAAATTTGATATATATAATTAAAAGCAATACGGTGTGCTTATTTTCATATTTGAAGATTATAATAAATCAATTAAATTATTTAAAAACATGAGAAAATTCAATAAATAAAAATTAGTTTTGTATTAGTAGGTATTTTTGTCAAGTAAAACTATAGGTAGAAATTTAAGTAAATAGATAAAATATAATAATGATTGTATTTAATAAGAAGATCATATGATTTGTTTTCTTTGATTTGTATTCTTAGTGTGTGCTCATACATCGACCCCATTCCCTATTTCAGGTGACCTGCAAGTATATAAACTCTTTAAAATTGTAATATCAAATTTATATATATTTTTATTGAATAAAAACAAAAGTATAATCAAAATGTGTTGGCGCGCAAGGATTGCATTACCTGCCGGGGTGGTATTCATTATTATTTGAACTTGCTTTCAATGGTGAGAGAAGGAGATATGTTAGACGATAGTTGAATTCTTATTACAATTAAAATTTTTGGGTTCAGGCTATAAATTTTCTCTTATGATTTTCTATAATCAACAAAGTGGTAAATGAGGACAATCGCTGTAATTATTGCAGGGATTTTTTAGATATTCAATAAGTAAAGATAATATAAGTAATATATGAGAAACTTTGATACATCATCGGTGAAACGAGCTTCAGCTCTTTTGTACTAGGCATCGAACCCACTCTCGGACATGCAGTCGAACTCTACGACTATGCGTTGACCCTTACTTTGGTAGAAATCGCAAATTATTTATAAAATTTCTTCTTCTGCCAGCACTCAGCGGTGGAACTGCTAAAGTGAGGGGTTTCACAGTTTTTCGCTAAAACTTTTCATGAAAACTTTAGTCACCAATTTTACCATGAAATATTCGAGCAGAGTAAAACTTTTAAGTTCTAACTCTTACTTTCTGTGACTGGGGATATCAACAAGAGGATTACCAGACTGGACATTGGTATTTTATAGCGATTGAACAGCATGCTTTGAGAACTTCTTGAAAAATTTTTGTAAAAATTTTCGTTCAAATTTTTAACTTATTCAATCAGTTTCCCTCTCCACCGCTTTCTTTGGACTATACCTCTAAACAAGAAACTTCCATGACAATTTCAAAACGGGAATCTCTCAGTACTCTCTCATCATCAAGATGGTCAAGAAGGTGTCCATAAGTGATATAAAGAAGTGCAACGTGCACCATGCAGAGGAGGTGGTTTTTAAGCCCAAGAAGCCAAAGAAGGTGCATCCTAAACCTAGAATGTCGACTTCTAAGATATTCTGCAGCAACGACAACAGAGAACGATTCAACGCAGTCAAATAGTAAATTTCAATCAATATCTGTTTTTTACCCTCTCTATTAACGTGCCTCAAATTTCCTGACATTGATTTTTCAATTGTTTACCCTTTGAAAGGGGTTTTTGAGCTAAGGTCCTTACTTATAGGGCGCTTATAACACAGTTACTTTTAACATGTCGATACTTCAAGAAAACTCGATAAAACAAAACAAAAAAAAATTGAGATATTCATCAGACCCTCTACTTTCTGACAGTTATTGTCACATATTTATAGAGTATATATTTTTCCGAAAAAAAAAATTATATCTTTACTATAAATAGAGACCTAAATCGATACAAAAGTGTTCCGAATTTTTGAAAATCAGACATTTTTCATACTACATAATGAATTGACCTTTCAAGAAGGTGCATACCATTTTTTAGATTATTATATTCTACAAAAAAAAATGTAAGAAACACTAGACTGATAAAGTTTTGTTTTACTCTACGCTGCAGCACGTGTTTTAGTCTAATTTTTAACAAAATTATCATTAACTCAAAAAAAAACAATAACCTTGGGGTTCTAAAGTCGTAATCTGTTCAGACTTTTACAAGCTTCTATTTTATGCATCGTTTGATGCGAAAACTTGCCCTAAACTTTTTATTTTTAACGCAAAACCAAATTGAAGAACAATGCTTTCCGTCCTATTTTCCATTGGCTGTAAATTGTCTCACACTATTTGTTAAAAATAAAAAGTTTAAGGCAAGTTCTTATAACAAGGGATACATAAAATTAAAAGCTTGTAAAACTAGAGAGTCGGAGGAATATCTGTAAACATTTTGCATTCGAATTATAAAGTATTCTTTGAAAACTGAAAAGTTGAAGGTAAGTTTGTCATAAGCGTCCTTATAGTTCTGACCTCCATACGAGAGCTACCTTTAATTTTTTTGTTATTTTGCAAGAATCAATAACCATTCCCTGGAAAATCCGAAAAATTTCTCTAGTCCACTCGTGTCTCCCAGACATAAACTATATATTTCGATTAAAATAGCATAAAATCTGAACTTTTCAACTATGTTCATTTTTTGACTACTTTAAATATTTTTCTAAATTATAAACCATTGAACTTTTATTTGTATGTTGCTTAAACATTATACACAGTTTTCAGTTCAAAAGAAGTTCGTTGACAAAATTTGATTTGGCTTCCGAAGCTTGTGAAGAAAAAAAAAAATTTTCAATACCGCTGAGTTTGGTCTGAGAAGAAGGTGAATCGACCATAGCAGAAGCAGCAGCAAGAGCCGCAGCAGTAAGTAACATACCGTTACTGTCTCCAAGCTCAATGATAAAGATGCTAATGCAATCACCACCAACACCATCTCCACCACCGCAATTGCCACTGCCAACATTAACACCGCCACGAGCACCAACTTCGACATCACCTACAACTTCAACGCAGGTGCTTGAAGATTCGAAGTTAGACTAAAAACAGTAAAAACCTAAATAAAAGGAGACAGCCGATCACTTAAGAACAGAAAAATAAAGGGAGGAGATAAACAAAATAGAAAAAAGAAATTTAGCATCGATCTTAAGCGAGGCTGAAGAAAAAAAGTTGGAAATGCGAGTCCAACTTCTTCTTCCTGTGACCAAGATGAAGATTAGGTCCAGAGAAAAGGAGAAAATGATTAGGTCAAAAATCCAGCAGGCAGAAAGATAAGCTGCCAGGAATGAAAAAGAAATAAAAGCTATAGCCAACAAGGAGTGCATCAAAGAGGAAAGGATGCAAAAACAGCTGAACAAGACCTTAACAAGACCATGACAAAGAGGAGAAAGGTATTAGAAGTACTTAATTTTGAAAAGTAAAATTTTTTCATAATTTAGTAACTATTTAACTTGATAATCTATTGTAAAAAAATATATTAGTTTTTATATTTTAGAAAAATTATCCATTATCAATGTATTACACTTTCTACTAAATGTAAAGTTGAAAAAAAAAAAATTCAATTTTTACTTATTATTCCCGCAATTTCCAAATATTTTCCACAATTAAAAAAAGGAAGAAAAAAATTAATAATTTTGAAAAATAATATAAAAAAAGTTATAATTGCAAAATTGAACAAAAGAAGGAGGAAAAGGTAGCATTTAAAAAAAAAATTGATTTAAAAAAAAAAACAAAATAATAGTTATAAAAGAAATTTAAAAAAATGATGTACGCGGTAACTGTTTCAAATTTTAATTGACAATAGCAGTTTCAAAAATGATTTTTGAATAGCAGGGGGTTTGAACCTTCACTTTACTGAACAGTGATACCTTATTTGAGCCAGCATACTTTAGTCGAGTAGGACTTATCACTTAGCCAACTAAGCTATGGGTGCTCTTTTTTATACAAACCAAATATGAGGTGTTTATTTTCATGTAAGATAGTATTGAAATCTTTAAAGGTTTAAAAAAATGTATAATAGCGTCGCCACTGTTCGCTTTCATAGTTCTCCTACCCGCAACATGGAGCTGCTGTATCACTTGATCATCAAATACATGATAAAATCTTCCTTTTTACCAAGTAAAATTCCCTGTCTAAATATATGAACCAACCAAATAGTTGAATGCCCCGCCCCCCTATTCTATACTCATACTATACTACTAAACCGAATGTATAAATATCCCACACGATTACTCCATCTCCTAAGTTGTAAGATAAATCTAGGTAAAATCTAGCCATGTCTACTGCACAACATTTTATTTTAAAGAAGCAGCTGATAAAATTTGGAGTTTAAAAAATATATTATGAATGTAAAGTATAATTTGGCTTTTGCAAGAAGACTGTTAGATATGGAGAACGAGCTTCTTCAATAAGCTGTCACTTTTACCAAACGTAAAGATTCAACAGCAGCTGATAGACAGAATCTCCAGGCTGCTGTAGTCTTAATAAATACTTCTACGAGCACAGTTCATCATTGTTTTAATTCATTTTAGAATCAACAAAATACTATTGAATCAGTTTAAGATGATGAAATAGCAGCTTACACTTTTAATAATGATCAAGATCTAGAAATTAAAAATAATTGACATTCTGATGAAAATAAATTTATTCGTTGGAAATATGTAAATAGTGCTTTCAAAAACGGAACAACGACTGCGCTGATTTTAAACATCAATCATTTGGATCTCAGAAAATTTTTAGAAGATGTTTAATTGCAATTTACAAATTGATTTTGAACAATTCTCAAGAAACATGGAAGTTTGAAAGTGAATACAGTATTAGCTGCTGAATTTAAAGTGATAAAAATGACGTGGAAAAAATTTACCTAAAATGTTTTATCACAAAATCTCATAATATTTAACAAACAACTGATTTGAGTAAAAGGTTCATTGACACTGTGCAACAACCGATAGATAAACAAATAGAAGATTTTCAAGGAAAAAATTGGGGTTGGTTTTTACATTCCATACTTTATTCAGTTGTCAACATCAATAAATTAGAACCTATAAAAGGAAACTTTTATATTCCACTTCCAAGCTATATGAAGAATTAAAAAAACTTGCGTGAATGTTGTAAATAATAATCAGCAATGTTTTAAATGTGGTATATTGGCAGCATTAAATCCAGTAGGATATCATGCATCTTGCATCTCCAACCATATTCCATTTGAAAATGAGTATAATTTTAAAGGTATCGAATTTCCAGTAGATAGAAAAAATATAGGCAAGTTTGAAAAACAGAAAAATATCTTGTAACCTATATTTGCTAAAAAAAAAGGATATTTATGATGGTTTACCGAGTCATTTGACAAGCAAAAGATAAGAAAAGCATATTAATCTTTTGCTTATTAAAAGCTTTTATGTAGGATAAAATAAAAAGGAGAAACAGAAAGCCGATGAAGTAGAATAGAAGTTTGATTACATTTACATAAAAAATTTATTACTGTTTTAAACAGTTGTCTAAACATAATCATAAAACATACAAATGTAACAGATGTCTTCCTTATTTTTGAATAGAAAAAAAGTTAAAAGTGCATGAAGTCGATTGTAGAGATGCAAATAAATACAAAATAGTGCTTCTCGATGTGATGAAAAATGAGCATTTACTTGAGTTTAAAAACTTTATGTTTATGAATTATGCCCTTTACGTTGTGTATGCAGACTTCGAGTGTTCGCTACAACCAGTCGTAAGCGAGCGAGCATATCAACATCATAAAGCATTTAGCATAGCTTATTACTCCAAGTGCAGCTATGAATTTGGAAAAAATTTACAAAAATCCGATGGCAATGATAAATCTAACCCTTACAGAGAAAAATGCATCTAAAAACGCCGCTCATTGTCATATATGTAGTAAATCTTTCGACTCAACTGATACGAAAGTGAGTGATTATTGCCATCTTACGGGAAAGTATGTAAAATCATATTTCTTACTATAACACTTATTTTCTATCTTACCAAAATAAATTTTGTCTTGTTATCGATATCAAGGACTTGCACATATTCAATGCAAAATTAATTATCAAGATTCGAGATTTATACCGGCTATATTTCACAACTGGAGCAGGTACGATTTTCATCTATTTATAAAAGATCTCGCAACTGGCTTATGGTCAAGTGCAGCTTTTACTACAAACTAAGGAAAAATATATTTAATTTACAAAATATATTGAAGAAACTGACATAATTCTTCGTTTCATCGATTCCTTCAAGTTTTTGGCTTCTTTTTTAGACTTTTAGACACGTCTCATCTTATTTAGAAAAACTCGAAATGTTGGAAACAATATTTTTGGAAGATGATAAATATACCGTAGAGCAGATATTGAGAAGGAAAGGAGTATTTCCTTATGACTATGTCTCCTCTTTGAAAAATCTCGAAGAAAATAACATACCTTCAAAGGATAATTTTAACAACAGTCTATATGAAGCCTCTACATCTAGTAAGGAGTATAAACATGCTGAAAATGTTTGGAATACACTTAAGATAAGAACGCTCGGACAATATGCAGACTTTTATTTGAAAACATACATTTTGCTTCTTCCTGAAGTGCTTGAAAATTTTCAAGCAAAATGTGTTGCAGCTTATGAACTAGATCCCGCATATTATTTAACCACACGAGATCTCACTTTAAGTGCTATGTTAAAATATACAAAGGTATTCTTTAAATTTTAGGAAAAAAAAGAAAAAAAAAGATTATTTGTACTTATTATTTATTGTGCTGCGGGTGACATTAGAATTGTCAGCTGACATTGACATGTTAATATTTATGGAGCGTGAAATACGTGGGGGGATCAGTTAATGTTGTGATACATGTACAAAAAAAAACAATCCTTATATTATAGAAGGATATAAAGCTAGTGAACCTGAAAAGTACATTATGTGTTACGACGTCAACAATCTATATGAATTGGCTATGATTCAATCATTGACCCTTTAGTGGTTTTTAGTGGATAGGAAATATTGATCAACTAGATATTTTTACGATAGATAATGATGCTGAAATTGCATACATCATAGAAGTAGATTTGGAATGTCCTGAATATTTTCATAATGCACATAAAGATTGACCATACTGTGCAAAACACGTGGTGCCACCAGGCTTGAAACAGAAAAAATTGATGACTACGCAATACAACAAAAACCGATACGTGATTTACGACTGAGCTCTGAAAAAAACAATAAGTAATGATCTTCATGTAAAGAAAATTCATAGAGTCCTACAATTTAATCAGAGTCCATGGCTGGAAAAGAACATAGACTTGAACAGCGCAAAACGACAAAATGTTTAAAGTAAATTTGTGAAAATGTTATTAAAGTTATTTATTAACGCTGCTTATGGAAAATCAATGGAAAACAAACAGAAGCGTGTTGATGTAAAGCTTTTTAGTAAGTTAAAAGGTCGTTACAGAGCCGAGGTGTTAATAGCTCGACCATGTTTCCATAGCTGGGATATATCAATCCAAGCTTCTACGCACTGATGCAGATAGGTGTATGAATTTCGAATAATCAATATTTATAATTTGATGCGAGAAAATATTAATGAATTTGATGGATGCGACTATGCAAACGAAGATAAATTTAACATTCCGCGAAAAAATGATAAAATTATTGGTCCAATGAAATACTAGTGCAATGGAAAAGATATTTCAGAAGTCGTCGGACTTTGCAGCAAGATGTATAGCATGAAGATACAAGATCAAAAGCTTGTGAAAAAAAAAGTCGTCAAAAGCTCTGTGGTCAACGCTATTAAATGGTTCGATGACTATGTAAAGTGTTTGCGAGAACATGAAAGCATCTCTCGAGAACAGCAAAATATCAGGTCACGGCGTCACGAAATTTTTAGCGAAAAAGAAGTTAAGGTTGCACTTAGTGCACATAATGCCGAATGCCATCTAGAACTCAACGAAACTGAAACTCTTCCTTGCGGTCATTATAGTATGGCGGAATGAAACAAATTCGAAGAAAAAGAAAAAATGACGAATCGCAGCCGAGATGAATCAGCCCATATAATAGTGAAGGTATTGCCACGGATGGGGGAAGAAACAGTGGAGCCACTGTTGTTACCACAGGAGGTGAGGGATCGGAGAGCTGTATATGAGAAATTGTCTCAGTCTTTAGAACTCATTCTAACAGCTGCATTACCTGAAATACCAATCAGCCAGCATCAATAAGCAAGTGTCATCGATAACCGATCACTAGCAAGAAAAAAACCACTCTAAGACTCTCACTACGCCATACCCAAAAAGTAAAAAGAAAATTTTAAGGTTTGCACATTTTTAAGTATTACTAATTTATTTCTACTTCAATTTTTGAGTACTATTGATTTTTCAACTCAATTTTTAAAATATAAAAAAAAATTTAATTTCTGTTATTTATTATTACAGATGAATCCAGCAGCATTAAATATAATTGCAAACAACGAGGTTTAGCCTACTAAAAATCTCAACGAGATGATAAAAGGACATCCGTGCTTGGTATCGAAGCTACAAAAAATAGACACGAAATATGGATCGAGAGTTGTTGCAGAAATGCAGGAAGAGTTCCAAGTTTTGTTGCCTGTGAAAGTATCTAACGCTCTTGATGAGAACGATGAACTGTATAATGAACTGTTAGATGCGGTAAATAAAAGCATGCTAAGTGTAATGGATTACCTTTTTTGAATCTTTCTTGTACTAACTTTTTCAAAAATTTTGTAACGTAAGGAAAAAAAAAAATAATAATAAATAAGAATTTATATAGTTTTTTTTTATTTTTGTAATATATTATAAATACAATAAACCAAATTTCAAACCAAAAAAAAAATCTTGTTTGTAATTTTTTCTTTACACCTGCTTGGTTAACTGTAAAGTCAACTCTTTTTTAATACATGTGATGCATTATACAAGTTTTTTCAATCACATATTTTTTTTTAACAACTCATTCATGGTAACCCAACTGTTGTAAGTATTATCGAAACCCAATCACTTAACGAAGACCTGATTCCCTCGTCTGCGAATCATATTCTCTACAAGGTTAATGTCTGGATGATTTGTTTTCTGCAGCTCCTGCTCGTAGAAACCTTTAGCAATCGGTAGATCTTGATAATCTTTAAGATGATACGTTACTCGATTTGTTACTACTACAGTAATTGTAAATATTTCTGTTGACCAGTCAGATGTATAACTTTTTTAAATACTTGTTTTGCTTTGCTCACGTGCACTTAATCACCAACTTTAAATTTCTGTTTTGAGCTGCTAATATTTTGTAATTTTTTTTTGAATTTTTTAAAACCTTAATTCATATTCCATAATAACATCTTTCTGTTTCATACCAATCGTACGATGTTTTCTATTGATATAAAATTCAAGTAATCGTTATAAAATATTCTTATATATATTTATGTGTTATATATATTTTTTCCATATTTAATTTTTCAAAGTACGATTAAATCGCTTGCATATAGATGCCTCGAGATTACTGTAAGTCGAATACCAGTTTATTATATATTTTTGCATAAGACTTTGTAAATTCGAATTGTAGTATTCTTTACCTCAAACAGTTTGCGAATTGATGGGTATTCTGCTTTCTTTAAATACAGACTGCAACGCTGATGACACTTCTTCACCAGTTTTTTTCTTAATGAGGATGGCACATGCATATTTAAAAAAAACATCAATCACGGTAAGCATACACCTGTCACCTTTGTTCTCACAAGCGTATAGTTGCATTTCGACAAAGTCTGCTTGCCAGGTCTCATCTAAACTGCACGTCAAATTTTCGGCGGAATAATTACGTAAACTGCCTTATGAAGTTCCTCAACAACTCTTTCTATGGTTTAAACATCTGGATTTTCTATTGTTGAATCAGCTTGAATTGACACGAATTGTCTACTATAGTTGTATATGAAAGTTTAAAGTTTATCAATTTTTGTAGCAATATTTGAAATTATTTTACTTAAGTACGCATAACTTACTGCATCTTGAGGCTGTTCCGGTGTCGCGATATTACATAGTCTTTTATCATCTATATCATACTGTTTATCTGTAGTAAGTTGGTATCCAATACCAGGAGGACCTCGGTTATAACCTTTAGTCTTACCTACTCTACGACCAAATACGTCAACGCTTATTTTAAAACTGAAGTAATTAACTGTGCGCATGATTATATATACCCTGCCTCACGCAGTTCTTCCATTATTAATACGATTTCATTATCATGACTTGAATTTCCTTCCGATCTTTCAGCTGTGAGCAACCGCAAACGATCAACCAACACAATAAAATCATCCAAGTGTATATAATCTATTCGCTACATCGCTCGAGCAATTTTAGAACAGGGTAAAAATAAACCTTTTTTTTTTACTAGCGACAACATTAAACATTAGAGCACTAATTTTATGAAACTTGTCGCTATCATGTGGTCGAATTCGTCCATTTAGTCCGGGTTCAGGACTAAGGTACCCGTGGCCGATCAAGGTCGCAGGATCCACCCTGTTTTATTCTATGCATTTTGACCCCCTGATCACGATTTGCAAGGGTGGATAGCTTGAAATTTTATCTTTCAATTGTTATTAACAAATTTGTGTTAACCATTTAAAAATGCAGTTTTTGCTCCAAAAAAATTTTTATTATATTTCTTATGCAATTTTAAACATAAAGTTTTATGTGAAGTATATTCGTAAACTGCTTTGATTCGGAGATAAAAACTCAACAATTTCGAAAAATCGCGATTTTTGACAATTTTGACTTGATATTACTCTGTCATTTTTGGTCCTATAATATTGTATTATGGCCCTAATTGTTTCTCAAAGTACACAGCTTAAGATAAAAAAAGATTTTTAGTCCTACTTCAATTTACAGTTGTGCTGCAGAGAAAAAACGGAAGTGGGTTTTTCATGCTCGCGCACAACGTCGCTCGGTTGGTAATGTCGGTATTAGTTGGGTACTTGAAATTTTCCATCTCGAATGTCTGTTCAGACATTCAGCAATCCAGCAAACACATTTTTTCCAACTTTAAACAGTAGTATGACAAACCAGTAGTATGACAATTTACACAAATGTATATCGTACAAAAAATATTGCCAAATATTTTAAACAAATTTTTAAAACATGAACAATTTAGTTACTTTTAAAAAAAAAATTATTTGTTGAGTTTCAGTAATAATCCGTGTTATGCAATTTTATTTGCTGGATCACTGAATGTCTTAATAGACATTCGACATGGAAAACTCCAAGTACCCAACTAATACCGACATTACCAACCGACGTTGTGCGCGAGCATGAAAAACCCACTTCCGTTTTT
>JAPYYV010003165.1:0-28156 GCA_030522625.1 Copidosoma aretas
ACATATTTAATTTTCCTATCTTTGTTGCTTTTAATTTTTCTCCGTTTGGTAAGCTAACTTCTACTAGTTTCTTTATATTTATAAATTCGTAAAAATATTCATCTGTATTTATTAAACAATCTGTACTTGCGCTATCTAATAACCAGATTATTACATTACCCCTACTTCACACTTGTAGATTTGTTTTTCTTCGTGTTGAACTCGTAGATGCCAAGCTTCCGATGATTCTTGTTATTGTTGTGATGATGATCCGCTTGCTCTGTTGCTATAACCTCTGCCTCGGCTTCTGCCTCTCTTGCCATTTGATGTGTATTGACCTCTGCCTTTGCTGTTTCCTCTGTATTTGCCTCTGTCTCTGCCTTGTTGTGCGTATTGTTGATGATGGTTGGATTGACCTTGGTTACAGTCTTTAGCCATGTGTCCTGTAATTCCACACTTATGGCACTTGCCTTGTATTCAAGTACGAAATGTGCTAGAATAATTTTTAATTTTTACTTTAACATCTTTTGTTAAACTTTTTTCTTTTATTTTTGTTTTACATATTCTACTGCTCTTTGCTCTTCAGGCACTAAATCAATATAGTCTCCGATGCAACTATAACTTTGCGGCAATGCTCTTATCAAATATCTCATCTTTTCTGCGTCTTCAATATTTCCACCTGAAGCTTTGAATTCATTTATTGCTCTTTCAAAATTGACGAAACAATATACGACACTTACAAAATTTGTTAACTTTACGTCTTCAATTTTGCTTCTGTTTATAATTTGTAAGGCTGTACTCTCTGTCTTATACAATGTATCAAATATTTTCATCATATCGTAAGGTGTCTCGCATTCTCTTATGTATTCAAGTTGTCTATTCGACACTGTACTTGTGATAATCGCTCTTGCTTTAAGGTCATGTTTATTCCATGTGTCTTCTGTGTCTTCCGCTGTTATCGCTCGAATAGCTTGTTGTTTACATTCTTTGTATTCTAGTAGCATCTAAATTTCCAACTGCTGAACTCTTCTCCGTCAAATACGGGAATAACAATATCGTCGATTTTCGTTCTGTCTTCTACGAATTTTCTAGACTTTTCTAGAACTTTCTTGATTATAATTACTTTTATTGTTATTTTCACGAAACTTTTTGTTGAATATTTTATGTATTTGTCTACACTCAATTTTTCTTGTTCACTTGCCATTAAAACATTTCAGCTTTTGCACTTAATTTTCACTACTGGTTACTTAATTACATAACTTTCTCTTCTAGTTACCACTTGATTTTTCTTGGTGTTGGATTGACACTTTTACCTGGACCTTGTCCTATGTTGATTATCACAGGCTACCGAAGCAACGCGAGACAAAATCAAAGAAAAAAACGAAACACGTTTTGTTACCATGTAGAATAAGTAGTTGTAGTTTGGTAGTTGTAAAGATATGTTTATTTAACTATTATACATAGTGACCTTACATACTAGTGAACGACCACTTAAAGCAAAGGCTAGAGCTTGACTGCCTATTGAGTATTGCGCAGCATACGTCTACTGCAAGACGCCGCGCGTACACTTTATATACACAGTTCTATATATACTCAGCCGAGACTGTACTAATTTACTATATATTACAACATATGCAAACCATTATTGCACTGTACTCCAGCCAACTATTTCTGAGTATTCTGAGTAGGCTAAGATCTCCTAATCGGAAACAATGTTTTTTTCATACAAATTATGATTAGCAATATATTTTTGTGTATTATACTTTCGATCATGATGTAAATAAACAAGGTTTGCTGGATAGCACATGCTTTTGACAAGGAAGAAAACCAATTAGATTTTGGGGCAATAAAGCTCCAAGTTTGTCTAAAAGAAAACATGTATTTCAATATATTGTTCTGCTACATAAAAAAAAAACAACATTGCTGTACTGAGGCAGTAAATAAACAACGTGACCGTTAGTGATATAGCTGGTGAAATATATACTTACCCGAAACCGGTACACTTTAGCTTAATACTTAATTGAAATAAAATGAAATTCAAGCACCTCTAAACGAATAACCAAAAGGACTTTCCCGTTAACACTGTTTGTTCATGAATAATTAATTTAGTAATTCAGAATAAAAGCAGAGTAGTCTATTGAGTTTCGAGATAACATACATAGTCACACCTTATCACTGGAATCGGACAGAGCAACCGACTTATAGACATGGTGGAAAGAAAACCAGGCATGTGCAGACCATGCTTATGTTGTTGTCTAGCAAACTATAACTAAAATTTAATTGGCTAAGGATTCCCAATCAGGAACAATTATATTTTCATACAAAATGTAATTAGCACTATTTTTTGCTAAATAGCACATGTTTTTGACAACATGTAAATTTATCTCAATGAGAGGAGTCCCAATAATAATCCACATGTATTAGATTAACAAGTATGACTACCTTAAAGGTCATTAAATTTGAAATTGGACTTGTCGGTCCCCAGCGCCAAGATCAACATTTTTTTTTTAAGAAAAGTAATTAGATTTTAGAGCAATGAAGCTCCAAATTTGTCAAAAAGAAAACATATGTTTTAATACAATCTTTTACTACTACGTCTAAAGATAACCAACTTTGTGGTACCACAGCGGAAAGCAAAAAACGTGACTAACAAAAATACCGCAGGTAAAACATGTACTGGATACCAAGTTCACTTGCCTAATTACAATATTCATTATCAAATAATTTACCCACTAATTTAAAAAAATTTCAAAGAAAAACATAAATATAAGTCTGTGGCTCTTTCAACCGGATAACCCAATATACTTCAACCTAATATCCGAAAGGGAAAACAAATATTTGAAGTCAAAACTATTTATTGTTTTTAATAATTGGGTTATTGGATGAGTTTGGATATTAGAATTGTTTTAGAAGTAATTATAGAATCGTGTATTTTTAGTCAGTCGGGAAGATAGTATACTTAATGAAGGAAAAATTTTTGAAAAAAACTTTGGCACCTATGTATCAAGTTATACTTTTTCGGTACACAACATATGTATAGAACCTTATATTTCTAAACCAATGATTACACCATCGAAAAGAGCAGATCAAAATTTATCGATTTATGTGTTCAGATATTGTTTTTAGTGAGTTATCTTCCTCTGTAAGCGAGTTGAACAGAGCGTATTCCAGTGGAAAAATGCGCTGCGCTCGCCTAGTGGCTGGACCTCAATGGATTTGCTCATATATAGATTGTCTTATAGACCAAAAAATATAATATTCGATCCTTTATTAAAACTAGTGAGAATAACGCAACAATTTGTTTTCCATGCTTATATTATGGTTAAAAGTGATGGGATGAACTTTTTGAAAAATAATAAAGAAATATACGTATTGGATGTTATCAAGGTTTTTTAGATCATATGTTTTAAAGTGCATATAATATCACACAAGATTTTAAAAGAAAAGATAGGATAGAAAATCGTTTTATTCCACCTTCAACGTATTTAAGCGGACCACGGTACATGCAACAGCATTATCAAGATGCAATGGCAATTATGAGAAGTCTGGTAGACCAGACCTATTTATCACTGTTACATGTAATTCAAAATGGAAGGAAATCAAAAACGTATTTAAAGACTTTATGAAAAACACTTCACCAAATAATATACCTAATAACACAATAAGATTATTTCATAGAAAGTTACAATATATTTGGGATAATATCACAAAAAACCTTTGTTCAATAAAATAATATCATACGCTTATACTCTTGAATTTCAAAAAAGAGGTGTATCACACGCTCATATATTGGTAACGTTGCATCCGGATAACAAAATTATAACACCTGATGAAATGAATGAAAATTTCTAAGTCATGTTCAATAAGATCCATACATATTGATGTTTCTTTAAAAATGTATAATTTCACTTCGTATTTTTTGATTCTTTAAATGATGTACAACCATTTTTTTTGTTTAATATTAATTTCAGAAAAAATATTTCTTGGTCTTTTGGAGAAATAACATTTAATCTACCTACTGCATTATGTTATCTGCAACATTGTCACTTTTTCTATTGATTCTTTGTTTTATTGAAAATATAATGTTCAGGAATGTTTACATACTTCAAATTTTTAGCAAATTCATATATTTTATTCAATTCAAACCATTCTGTTACTTGTGTTTTATGATTATCCACACAATCAGAAAATTTTGTTTCTTCAAGTTCTATTTTTTGTTTGTTTTCAAAATAAATGGGCAAATTAACTACGCCATGGCTTCTACCGCAAATAGCATACTCTAGTAAGCACCATGCTGCTTGTATTGGACCTAAATAACGTGCATCAACGTACTGTTTAAGTTAATCGTAAAATTTATTTGTAGGATTAAATTGTTTTTGTATTTTACAAAATGCTCCATTGTTTCCTGTATGAACATAATTATACATATAAATATTCTATACTTTATCGATGCATAGTATTCAACATTTATATGACAATTATATTTCATTAATACAAATTCCTGGTACGGTACAACCATTGAATTATCAACTAAAATTTTTGTATTACTATTTTTTATCCTGTATATATTGTGATCTAAAATATCATTTTTTCTTCTATATTCTCGATGACTCTTGATTCTTGAATTGCCACTCTGTTTTGGAGATTATTCAAAGAAAAATGTATAAGTCATCAGATAAAAAATTTTATCTTATTCTTGAAAGTTTAAGAATTTTTTTGATCGGTTGTAGAAAAAAATCGTAAGCTTTCTTTTTAAGTAATTACAGTTATGGAACAAAAAACGACGAAAAATAGAGATTAAATTTGCTTTCAACACACACGTGCTAATTTGGCTCTATCAGTGAGTAACGTTTACGAAAATATCTCTATATGGCGTACCTCTCGAGGGCAAAGCACCTTAATTCCCTTAAACTACTTGAATTTTTCTGCAAGTTTTTATAAAATAAAGTTATTGTGCGACCAATAGTTGCTGAAATACCTTAAAAAAAAAAAATTCTGTTAATTTTGTTTATCGATATTAAGACCTTAAACGAAAGTATATTAGGTTTGAAGCACTATGTTATTGAAGGTGTAATTTTGAAACTGCTTATGGCTCTTTGTACTGTTTCTATGACGCATTATTATACACAATGTTTTCCCGTACTCTTTTCAAAGTTTATTCCAATTTCTAGAAAATATTTCATTTTCTGAGTTAACAAATATCATAATTTGAAATATAACAACACCACCACTTTCGATACATCGCTGTGGATTATTCGCTATGCGTTAGCACCATCAGAAATACTTATATATTTTTGTTAAACGAACATTAACTGCTATCGTGTATATTACGTATAATTGCTAAATTTGTTTTTGTTGGAATAAATAAAGAATGTTTTGAATAATAAAATATCAACTGTATGTTATCTATATGATAACATTATTACTATTACTTAATAAAATACAATTCCTTCGTAAATACTTGAATTATAATTTCAAAATATTAAATACGTGTGCATTGCGTTTGAACAAAAAAAAATGGTTATCTGCAAAAACATTTCTAACACTACCAACTGATCAATATTATAGCTTAGAATTTTTACTTTAATTCAGTGAGTGGTTTAATGTGTAACTAATTGATTAAGGTTACAAATAAAAGATGTTTCTAGGATTTTCCATGAAAGGTTGTTTATGATTTGCAAACAATAATGGCAAATATCTCCTAATTTTTCAGACTTAGGAAGGTAAATAAGGACTCCGACGCAATCAGCGGGTTTTAAATAAACTACATATGACATCTGAACTACTCTCGCTGAAGCACCCTTAAAATTAAAAGTATACTACACCCTCAAAGTAAGTATCATAGACAGAATTATATTGATCATAATATTTTTTATTAAAAAGACATGGTATCTGATTGCGAGATCTTAGCTTATCACTGTTCAGATATACTTTGCTAAATTTCAGCACAATAATGGTTTGCAAACAACTCTTTTTTTTTGCACCATCTGCATGAATGGGTTGCTCTGCCCCATTCCTGTAATAGGTTGTTATTGCCGAATGTACTTTATTTCTTTTAATTTTACCTAATTTTTCAAAAGTTTCGAATAACTTACTACAATAATTGTTAGACATTTCATTAATTTATATTCAAAAATAACTGAAAAATTTTTTTAAAAAAAGCGTAAATAAATATTTTAATTAAAAGTTGGATACAAACTGCAATATAGATGGAAGTGATAAGTAGATAACTCACAGAGGTAGCTCTTGTTTAAGTCGATACGATACACGGATCGTGTAAACAAGGGCAGGCATTTAGTTCATTTTTATAAATGTTTTTTTAGAAATTAAAAATTAAGTTACGTTAAAAAATTTTAAATGTCGAAAAATTCGAAAAAATTAAATTAGTATCTTTATAGTAGACTTAATGAAAGAGACATGGATAAATTCATTTACATGTATTATATGTTTTTTATATATAGTGTAAATTATACATTTTTTCAGATATTTAATCTTAATTGGTATTAAATGAAAAATTCTGTGTAACTATTACAGAAAAGCAAGACATTAATAAACTATGTAAACAGAAAATTTTCGGCTGATCTGTCCGATTGTTGTAATAATGTGTTATTATACTATGTACGCTATCTCGAAACACAATAGACTACTAATAGACTACTGCTTAAATTGTAAATTACTAAATAAATTATTAATTGATAAACAGTTTAAGCGAGCAATTCTATTCGGTTGTTTAGTCTTAGGTGCTTTGTTTTTATTTTTTTTTTGGTTCTGTATATAGCTGAATTTTACGAGTCTTTTAGTATGAGTTTCATCGGCGTTATAACTGATGTTAACGGTTTTTATTTTCTGTCTCAGAAGAGCAAACTTAGTTATTCTTGACGTAGTAGTAGTAGAACATTGTATTAAGACAAATTTTTTCTTTTTCTCAAATATAGAGATAAGCTGTCATAAAATGTGATTATTTTTCTATGTTGTTAAAAGCATGTGCTATCCAGCCAACCTTGTCCATTGACATTATAATTGAAAGTATACTACACCTTCACAGTAAGTATAATACACAGAATTATATTGCTAATCATATTTTGTATTAAAAAGACATTTCAAGCGATTAGGAGATCTTAGCTTATGACTGTCAAGATATAGTTTGCTAGATTTCAGCACAATTATGGTTTGCCCACACTTGTTTTTTTTTGCATCATGTGCATAAATCGGTTGCTCTGCCCGATTCCTGCAATTGGGTGTTATTAGGTACAATGTAGGGTATTATTCTATGAACAATATTCCGAAATCCAATATACTTCTCAGCTTACACTTTTAGTAAATAAATGATCTGTTAATAGACAGTGTAAGCGGGCGAGTACATTTGGTTATTTGGTTGTAGGTGATATATTTTATTTTCATCTCGTATTGTGCTCGAATGTACGGGTGTTCCGTTATATGTTTCATCAATTGTATTACTAATGGTCACGTTTTATCGTTGTGCCTCTGTCTATCGGCCACATGAAACGTGCGAGCAAAACAGAAAATCCCGAGCGGCGCAAAATGAGCGGCTTTAGCTGCAATCGTCTGTTTTTGGCAATGTTTGACGATGTTGGAGGGCTTGGATGAAAGGATTCGTCTAAAATTAAAATAATTCGTCTGTTTTCGGGAGACTTCGGATAGAAGGTGTCTTTTGGATGACGTCGGACATCTTCGGCTATGGTTAAAATGCGGTTAAAATGCGTTTTTTTTATTTATTCCATTGTTTGATTCACACTATAGTAATTCACAATTTTTCCAATTATTTAGACAAACAGAAAATAGTTGCTTTTTCAAGTACAAACCTAATCTATCAAAGCTTTGACCTTGTGACTTATCGACAGTTGTAGAAAAAGCGAGTTAAAGGAAATTGTCTTCCATATAAAACAAAAGGTAAAGAGGATGGATTACTGGTGGTTAATGTTATTCTTAGAATAACCGCTCTATCCCTAACTGCCTTACCTGTAATAACTTCAGCTTTAATGTTATACTCAAATAATTGAGTTATTCTAAGTCTTGTGGAGTTACATAATCCTTCTTTTATACATAGATTTTTAATTAACATGAGAAGGGCATTTATTTTTAATTCATTAATAAATAAATAAATTTGTAAATAAGGACTAGAAGTTCAGGAAGAGTGGAACGATCAACCGACCTAATAGAGCAAAAGTACAATAAAAATCGAAATCTTCCAAATTTACGACAGTTGGATGAACATTTTTAGTCTAATAAGTCAGCAGGAGTCTTAGAGATTTTAGTACGGGTCGTCAGCATCCTCATATGACCTTTGTCGTTGATAAAATTTTCTGAAGTCCATTGTTACGATTTATTATATATACCTCTTTTTTATGGGTTGGTTGTGAAAAGTAAAATTAATGTTGATAAAAAATTTTTACAGTCCATTAATTTGCAGAGATACATTTGTAAAGAAAAAAACTGAAAAATATTTTAACCCAATTTTGTGCAGTAAGGCCTATAGTACATTAGAAACAACTTATCGTAGCATAAAAAAAACTAAGAGGACAAATCTTGGGCCCATCTTGGCTGGTTAACCGCCTACTTAAGGCCACAGCCATGCACTTAAAACTGCGCAAGTTTCAGCCTGACAATGTTTAACTTAATCTAAGACTTTTCATGTGAAAAGTCCTTTGAAAATAGAAAAATTTATTTATTTCTACAATGTTAAGGACTGATTCCAATCGGTAACACATACATGTATCCTACCATGTTAAGCGCGGACTCCAATGAGGAACATGTACATTTATATTAAAGACAGACTCGAACTACATCGTTATCGATGCACTCAAATTGCCTCTACCATAAGCTCAATACACTTATAATTTAAGTAATTATTGACTAAATATGAATGACGATGACAATAGTTTTACGAAAATTAATTATGATGCAAATAATGTACGTTATTTTGAAACCAAATATACTTCTCTGCTTGCAGTCTTAATTCGTAAATAAATTATTTACTAATATACAGTGTAAGTGGGCGGGTCTATTTGGTTGTAGGTGTTTAAGTTATATTTTATGTTTATTTACTATTGAGCTCAAGCTCCCGTTATCTGTTTCATCAGTCGTATCACTAATGGTTACGTTTTATTGTGTGCCTCTGTCTATATCCCAAATAAGACGTACGGCCAAATAGAATATCCCGAGGGGCTGTAAAGGAGCGGTTTTGGCTGCAAATGATTGTTTTTGGCAATTTTTGACGATTTTGGATGTCTTTGGTGAAAGTATTCTTCTGTAATCGGAATAATTCGTCTGTTTTCGGCAGAGTTCGGGGAGAGCGTGTCTTACGGGTGACTTTAGCCATCTTCAGCGATAATAAAAATGCGGGGGGGGGGGCAGTGGGGGGGAAAGAAGTTTAATCGTTACAACTATATATATACAGTGAGATATAGAGGTAGATAGAGAGGGAATGAACAAGATAGTTTAAAAATTCAATAATGAATAGAGTTTAACAAATTATTCAGTACATAGTATAGTAAGGGTGTAATTATGTGTGTATGTGTAAGTGTACAGCACTGCAACGCGGTCAATCAGGATGTCAGATTATAACGATAAATTTGAATTAGTCCTTGGCATAATGTAAATGTATGTGGCCGTTGATTGCTTTGAATTATGAAGCATAGCGATGTAAAGTCATGGGAGAGGGAGGACTGGGCTATATAAAGCGAGTCGTGAGGGGATAGAGAGATCGATACTGATAAATGTTCTGTTGTTGAAGTAGCACTCTTCTTGCAGGTTATAAAGGCAGTGTGTTTCGTATCGTTCATTGTATTATTTATATTTTGTTTTGATAAACTGTGCATCTCATACTTTTAAAAGTGATTGAGTTGATGACTTTTAGTGTGATAAAATCGTGTGACTTTGCTCAAAGTTTTATTGACTTATTGTATAAGAAATATAACAATTCAGAAGTGGGATAGAAATGGAAGAAAGTAAAGACTAATAATCAAAGGTATTTAAAAATAAAGAGAGAGAAAAGAATCGTGTACATAGAAACAAAATTTTAAATTGAACAAGCAAATTACGCATAGTTGATGAGCAAGTTGGATACATTCGAAAAGTTTGTTGAAAATTAGCTAGTGGAAGTTCTTAAGAAAAATGAGATGGGAGAATATAATGGTGTGGCCTTGAACGAGATCGAACGACAGAAGAAGCGGCACGAGAAAGAAGGTGAAGCTTTTCAAGAGCAGATAAAAGCATTGCATGGACAAATATCTCAATTGCATGCAGAGAGACATAATCTACCGGTACCTGTAGACTTGACACAGGCTTCGCAGGAACTTGGAATAGTTATGCAATGACAAATAGCAATGTGTGAGCAGCTCCAAGTAGGAAGTGGAAATAATTTGCAGCAGTTGGCAGGTATTTAGGATACCGTCAGAGAGTTTTGTGGGAATGAAGGGCCAAAGCAGGTAGGGCCTGAATTAATGAGCTCGAAAATGCTAAAACTCTTCATGGATGGTCAGATGCAGCAACTTTGGGTATTGCTAAGGCGCGTTTGAAGAATGGCGCATGGAAGTGGCTTGCTTAGAAGTCAGATAGTATTTGTACCTTGGCAAAATTTGAAAACGCGTTTGTTGCAACATTCACTTATGCGCAAGCACGTAGTGAAAAGCTAAAAACAATGAGTGTGCGTGTACAAGAGCCGCACGAGAATCTTCAACATTATCTGCTGGATAAAGTTAGGCTTTGCTCTGGATTACGATTCAAAGTTAAAGAAATCTGTGAGGAGGTAGCAGCTGACTTGTGGTCCAAAGAACTTTCACAATATCTACTGAGTAAAGAATATACATCAACAGAAAATATGCTACAGGATTTGGTAAACATTCATAAAATTTATAAAAAGCTTCGAGATATAGCAGCAGAGCGTAGTCAGTTAAGTCAAGGCGGTAAACCATCGAGGTAAGTACAACTTTCGACGAGAACTAGAGCAGTGGTGAGCAATGGAGATCAAGGTTTGATGAAATGTTTTAACTGTAAACGTGAATGTCATATGTCTCGTGATTGTTCCGAACCGCGGAAACAGATAATCTGTTTTAAATGTAAAAAAAATGGACACAGCGTTATGTTCTTCTGATGAAGACAGTGTTGTTAATATAGAAGAAATAAATATAGTGTGTCCAATATGAGGCGATGAAAGAGATTAAATATTCATACGTGAAATAAATGTAGGAATAGTGAGATTAGTAAGGCAAATAGATATGGGTTCATCAGTTTGCACTATAAATAATGGACATGCAAATTGAAAATTAGAAAATAAAAAAACAAATTGATTTGTCTTTCAATTTATGTCAAAAATACTGTACAAATACATACAGACATTTTAACGTATATGCAGTCAATTCCGTATTCATACGAACATTGCATAAATTCGTAAAATTATACACAATAAACAAAAATACACACAAACATGTACATGAAAAGATACCTACATTTGTTCGTCCATAAGTGTATAACTATATGCAAACATACATACATACTCACATATATACACACATATAGACAAGGACACAGATACACACATACATATATTCATACATACGTACATACTTACAGACATACATGCATATACATATACATGCATATATATCATGTATAGATACAAGCATTCATGCACGCATACATACCTACATTTAAACAGACATTGATAAATGCATATTTCCACTGGAAAATATCTGGCACGCCCAGACCGTAATAGCTGGTAGTTCAGTAACTTTTAATGATTTTAACATAATGCATCTTATAGCGTCGCAACGCAAGTTTTATGGTGGGAGGCATCCAAAGTATTTATTGCTGCAATCAAAAGGCTCAAGGAATAACAGCTCATAATTAGCAGTCTCAGGCTGACACTTTTCAGTTTGACTTTGTAGATTTAATGTATGTATAACGTGTATAGGTAGCAGCTATTGCTCGCAACTGACACGGGCGTTAAAACCATAAAATATGGATTAGGTTATCAGCTGATGATGAGTTAGATGTTGATTCCCTGCAGTAAAGTAATAAATATAATTGTCTTATACTATGTAAATATTATTTGCTGTTCACAATTTGTGAAGTTATCAACACACATACACAAAAAATGTAATTATCTGTTGTTTAATATCTGATTATTAACGAAAAGGCGGTAGATTTTTTATTTAATAGTATTATCTTTTGACTAAGTGGACAAATTTTCAGTTGGTTTCAATACTAAGAATTCCTAATTATTTCCAATGGCTATGTAGAGTGATGGAAAGATTTCGGAAAATTCATTTTTGAATATAAACTAATCAAAATTCACTAGTGTTAGGCCTATAAGGCTGTATAGCAAACACTTATTCTTCAGATGGCATGTTCGTGCCCAAGCGATAATAGCACCGTTAATGTGCAAATTGTACCTATGCCTACACTAAGCCTATATGTATTCCACACATAGACGACTTATGTATATAGATCTATATACTTTTACCCGTGAAAGACGCCATTATTGCTTAAGCGCAGCAGTATATCTGCTATCGGTCAGGAGGTGGCTCACTACTCATAAACAAGTAATGAAAGATGATCACACAGAAACGACCAGAAAAATCATGGTTACAGAACGGTAGGATTACAAAGACTCCCTCTCACCCCGCACAATCGCGGTGGTGATCGCCTTACCAATCCCTTACTTATGTAGTATGTAATCTCTTAATTTTTATGATATTCACATCGTATGTTTTATAATTGACCTTTCATGAGACACGTCATTTTTTTTCCAACCGCAACATAACAAAGAAGTTTCTTGCAATAAATTGATCCGTAAATAAAAAAACTCGAGAGGAACTTGAGAAAATTTAAAGCTTTTTCACGGTATACATAAAACTATTTTATATGTATCGCGACAAACTTAAAAAAGAATCAAGACTGTTTAGCAAAAAATTAAGCATTATCATGGAACGATAAGTAAAAGACATAAAGACAATTAAACGACGAACTTGAGACTTTACCACGATTTATTGGATGATGTACTTTATTAATTAAAAATATCAAGATTACTAAAAAAATTGCCCGTAGCTGCAGCCTACTTCAACACTTTTGATTAAACAAGCGCTTAAATTGAAAGTATGTTAACAATCTTTAGAGTACATTCAGTAGGAAAACTATAACGCAATCCGGTAATAAGCTTGAATTTGACAAGTGCAGTAATTTGATTTTAGCACTGCAGTCTCACTGCTGTACTTCTTTTAAGAGTGATAATATTGGGTGCCCTGCAGAGAGTTTTGTATGTACACCCAGGGTACATTGATTTTTTCCAGGAACTTGCACTCAATTGAAACGTTGCATATTTCGAGACGACAATCAGTCGGTTCAGAGGGAGCTTACCTGTCTCAGTGTCGGTAAATAATCAGTAGATAAGGAGGGAGTTTACTTGTCTTGGTCTCGGTAAATATTTTGTTTTTGGGGTTGTAGGTAACTCGTCACTGGTAGCAAGGCAAATTTACATTTATTTACGTTGTAAGTCCAAAATAGAAGTTAACGGGGCAGGCGGGTAGCAGCCGCTGGTCATGTATCTTTTGCAAGAGAAAGCCTCTAAAGTTTTGTATGCATCAACCTAGTGCATCGTATCCTCGACAAGAGAGTTTATAGCAATGCAATCTGGTCAGCACTCTGAGCCTGGGATAAGTGGAAGTCTCTCAGATGACACATCAACCTGGTGCATCGTATTCTCGACAAGAGATTGCGCGTGCAATGCGATTTGGATACTAGCCGGAGCCTGGAAGAAGGGGGTAATTACAGTTAGTGAGAAAGTCACCTTCATGAGCATTTACATCATAAGAGAGAAATTCAGAGCTGGTGTGCTCTATTACCAGGAAAATGTTGCAGCACAAACCGTTTAAAGCTAAAATGTATTTGAGCCAGTACTTTTTTTTCTGAAAAATGACTCTAAGAGTTAAACTTTGCCGTTGCCAGTCATTATCATAAATTGTGCGCACATGAACAGCTGGTATATTTATAACTCAGTACTTTCAATACTCTTCTAGCAACATGGAAAGTGCCATGGTTGTGGTTATTTAATTCTCTAAAGCTAGGGTAATATCATTATCATCGGTTTCAGCTTTAATCACTTCAATTACCAACAATGATTGTTTATTTCTTCTCTAATGCTTTCAATTTTTTTTAATGCAGGCTCTTTTGTTTGTTATAGCCATTAAGTTACCGGACAACAATATTTTTCGTCACAAAGAGACGTAGAGGGGAAAAAAGGCGTTAGTGCGTAAACATAGCTCTACGGAAAGATCCTTAGATAGAGGTTTTTTTTAATTTTTTTTATATTTATGACCTTTGACGGACTATTGAATTTTTCAATTGTAACTCTTATAGTGCTTACAGATAAAGTCTTGACATAGCCTCTCATAATTTGAACTTGCAATTGGATGATAAGTTACAGCTTGCGTTATCAGCTATCAATTTATTTTAAAGGCATTTTCTTTGTTAGACACATTGTAAAATCATTATCAGTATAATATTTGATACATGAATAAATATCTTCTCAATATATTATTTTTTCTTGTTTCAGTCATCTAAAACAACCACATCTTCTGTTTACTTCATCAACCAAAGTCCTTTACTTTTCGCAGAAAGAGAATACTTCTGCACTCTAAGAAGATCCTTTATGAAAATAGCAGTAACAGTAACCGTGGCATTTTATTATCATAATTATAAATGAAAAACTTTATTTACAAAAAATTTCTTGTTTTCTGTATTGACAGAGGCTATTTAAATATTATTAAATAGTTTTTGGTTGTCTAAGAATGATTTTGATATTAAAGAAAGTAAATTTAAAACCATTTGTTCAATTATTGAATTTGACATAATAGCTGCATTCTCTGGTCCATGTGTCAAAATACACTGCTTCACTTTATACGTGTCAAATAAAAAGGTTATATTATATTTAAACTAATCTGTTTATATTATAGAGTTCATGTAAAAAAAAAAAAATTTGGATGTAAAGAATTTCGTAACGTTTTAATATATATCTACAATATTTTCACTCACTTTATCAAGCTCATGTATAACTTTTATTATAAGTAGTTAATTTTGTATTTAATTAACTGGAATACATAAATAAATTTATAATATCGACAGTAAATCGTATGCCGAGGAAACTGACTGACAATGACATTGCTCTTTGCAAAGCTGAAATAGGAAGAGACCTATTTCAATCAATGTCAAGTTTGCCCGATGCATTCAAGTTAGATGTCCATAAGACAACACGCTCAAAAAATATAAAACAAAGAGCAGGACTGCGGTATCAGAAAGCTGCAAAGAAAGGACTACTACATGATGGTCATAGACAAGCAAGATTGCCCTTTTTCAGAGCTAACTTAGACCGCACCCAAGATCAGTGCAGAGACACTGTATTTTAGTGATGAAAAAACTTTCTCTGCTAAAAAAATGGACGATTTCGAGTGTGAAGGCTTGATTATACACGCTACAATAATGCAAATATTTTACAAACGACTCACAGCGGAAAAAATACAGCTGCATATTAGGCATGAGTATCTGGTGATGACCCAAAAGAAATGGCTGAAGTAGGATAACGCTCAAGTTCTCAAATATACGTGCGATTATTAGAAACAATTTCATTACCATCGGTACAAGAACGCTTCGGGAAACAGATGGTTTCGATCATAGAAGGCAACAGGGCTGTGTACATTGCAGCAGTAGTACGGGAGTGGTAGAACAACCATTCGTAGTTACAAAGGCTTCAAAGGCTAGCGAAGTAACCATATCTCAACATAATTAAAAAAGTATGGTTCAAATAGTGAAAGATTGGAGGTTTACTATGATTACAAATGCTAAATAACTTTACGAAACAGTTATAAAGGCATTAGTGCGTATGCAAGACGGCCCCAAATATTTATTAACCATCACAAACTCCATGCCAACAAGATTACAAAAAATAATATGTGCAAAAGGTGAACATATAACTGTTAAACTAATAGTTGTTAAAAATTATATAACAGACAATTAATCATAAAAGATGTTGATATGATCATAGTGGATTACATAAAGTTAAGATAAAATGATAAAACTTTATTAGTAAAACATATTTCTGTTGAATGAATATGCATCACATACTCACTTGTACAAATTACACACTACAAATAATTAAAAAACAATAGTTATTATTTAGAAAAAAAACAACCAATCAGCACGATTAATTTTAATTTCAAATAGTTATAAAAAATCAAATGGAAGCTAGTGTTAATAGAAAACTATTATAATCACCGACACACATATTTACTGTACGAAAGGTTTGATGAAGGATTTTCTTAGAGTGTGGAAGTATTCTCTTTCTATGAAAGGTAAAGGACTTCTGTTGATTAAGTAAACAGAAGATGTAATTGTTTCAGAAGACTGAAACAAAAAAAAAATGTATTAAGAAGATATTTGATTATACATCAAATTTTTAACTGTTAATTATCATACAATGTGTCTTACAAAGGGAATGCCTTAAAAATCAATCGATAGCTGATAACGCGAGCTGTAACTTATCATCCAATGGCAAGTTCAAATTATGACAGGCTATGTCAAGACTTCATCCGTAAGAACTATAACAGTTATAATTGAAAAATGCAATAGTCCGTAAAAGATCATAGAAATAAAGAAATAAAAAATATCTCTCTAAGCATCTTTCTGTAGAGCTCTGTTCACGCAATAACGCCTTTTTTCCCCTCTACGTCTCTTTGTGATTAAAAAGATTGTTGTCCGGTAACTTGATGACTATAACACACAAAAGGCCCTGCATTAAAAAATTTTGAAGAATTAGACGAGAAATAAAAAATAAAAAGTTCTCCCTTCATCATCCCTCAATGGTTAGTTATAGAAGTAACAGAAGCTGAAACCGATGATTCTATCCCAGCTTTAGAGAATCAGAGAACACAAAGATGGCACCATTCATGTTGCTAAAAGAGTATTGAAATTGCACTGCCTGTTCATGTGCGCATAATTTATGATAATGACTGGCAACGGCAAAGTTTAACTCTTAGAGTCATTTTTCAGAAAAAAGAAGCACTGGCTCAAATATATTTTAGCTTTAAACAGTTTGTGCTGAAACTTTTTCCTGGTAATAGAGCACACCAGCTCTGAATTTCTCTCTGATGATGTAAATGCTCATGAAGGTGACTTTCTCACTACCTATACTTACCCCCTTCTTTCAGGCTCTGGCTAGTATCCAAATCGCTTTGCAAGCGCAATCTTTTGTCGAGAATACGATGCACCAGGTTGATGTGTCATCTGAGAGGCTTTCCCTTATCCTCGGCTCAGATTGCCGACCAGATCGCATTGCTACGAACTCTCTTGCTGAGGATACGATGCACTAGGTTGATGCATAAAAAACTTTAGAGACTTCTTCTTGCATAAGATACATGACCAGCGGCCGCTATCTGCCTGCCCGGTTAACTACTTTTTTGGACTTTCAACATAAATAGATGTAAATTTGCCTTGATAACAGCGACGAGTCACCGACGACTCCGAAAACAAAATACTTACCGAGACCAAGACAAGTAAACTCCCTCCTTATCTACTGATCATTTACCGACACCGAGAAACGTAAGCTCCCTCCGGACCGACTGATTGTCGTCTCAAAATATGCAACGTTACCATTTAGTGCAATTACCTGGAACAAATTAATGTACCCTGAGTGTACACTATGGAGCCGAACGAATAAGCCCTGCTGAAAAACATTTTAGCGCTTCTAGACGGTGTGTTCTACAAAATTTGTTTCCAAGTTTTGATACCCGAAAAGTCGTATTTTTTGTGGATTCGTATTTTTGTTCTATCGTCTTACGAATACAAGTAAATACGAAAAAAATTATTATTCAAAGAAATAAGATTGTCGTAGATTCGTCGTGATGTATCTATTTTGATTGTTATTTTCTGGTTTCTATGTATTTGCACTGTATTCAATTTATTAACGATGAACGATTTTTGATACATGCTCTGAAAAACAGGTTATCTGCAAATATCCACTTTTAAAAACTCTTTAACGTACCAACGATTGCACATAACTCATCAACAGTTAGGCATTTTGACAATTTCTGCACGTGACATGATATAAAATCATTAGAGAAGTAAAAAAAGCTCTAAAAAAAAACACAAGCCAAAATATACCCATTTCTAATAAGTTATTTTTAATTAAGAATATGCACTCATACAGTGTTACAAAATTTGACGAAAGACTTTGTGTTTTAAAATTAAAAAATACATGTATTTTGTTCTTTAGTATCTTATTATTGTAGAATATCAAAAAAAGACTTTAGAAATATTACATATTTAGTACAGTGGACGGCAGATCTGGAAGAATCGTGTTTTATTAAGCACAAAAATGGCTGTACCTATTATTGTTTCGTATTTTATTAACTTGTTTTTCAAAATTTCTAAATTAAAGTACTGTCATTATTTCCATAAAATAGATATTCCTCTAAAAACTTTTATAAAAAATGTAGAGCTATACTAAAAAATATTATCGAGGAATGGGGAGTTAGCATGAGAAACATGCAGCAGGGTCAAAGCCCCACTAGTATGTACATGAACATATTTATAAAATAAATAATGAAATAGACATCGAATAATAAATTACGACACAGCTTATCTACAAATGTAATAAATATAATAGAAGACATTAGCCCCAAAAATTTTTTTTTATACATACTCGATTAAGCAGCTTGTATAATAGAAAATAGTCAGTAAAATCTTTACTTTGGTCAATTGACGTGACCATCAACACAGTTGCCAAGTCATAAAATGGATATGCATGACAGTACGCATCTGCAATTTTACGTCGACATATATGTGTACATCTGCGCAGAGGTGATGTTTGCGCATCTGCGACATCTGCATGAGGGTGATTATATGCATATGCGTGTGCGTAAGGGTGTTAGTAAGCGCGCTATACCGCAAGGACGTTTATATAATATGGATGAGCAGACTAATGGTCATATGTGCGTACTTAGCGTTAGGATAGTAATACATTTATACATACGAGCAAGTGCGGTGATATGTCCACATTATATTGATCAAAAACTTGTTAGGCACACAAAACATGTAAATGTCTATATAGTAATACAAAGAGATGAGCAAAAAGGCGATAAATTAATTTTGACAACTGTTAATATTTTTTTCGAAAACAGTGTTTAAAGCCCTTGTGTGTCATTTTTTGATAACTGTTTTTCATTTATTAATGTAGATTATGTAGAACATTTAGCATTTATCTTAATCATTTTTATGATAAAAAGTTTCAAAGTTTCCTTGTGGAAAATTAAAAGTATGGCACGTTTTTAAAAGCATATTTGAACAAGACAGATTTAGCTGACTTCTTATTCTTACAATTTTAGCAGTAATTTCCTATGCACTTTTTACATTTAAAAAAATTCATTTTGGTGTTTCTTTGTTCAAATTTCAATGCTCTACCTCGTGGACCCACTTTAGACCGGTCGCATTCCTTTTCATTACATTTTGTACAGTTTACCACACAGCATCCCTTGAGATTATTAATTGGGTCCTTTTCTATATTATTTAATAGTTTTAGTTCAGGGGACATTTTAAAAAAAATATTATTATTGTATTTTTAGCAATTTTTTCCAAATTGATGTAGATATTTTATAAGAAAGGCAACCCTATACAGTTCTTTTTCAACTCAGTGGTATTTTTGATTTGTAATTGTTTAGTAAGAGTAAGTTTTTTAACTTCATATTAATATACTTTGAAATAAATTTTTGTTACTTTGTTTTCTTTACCGTCTTGATTGCGATTCTATTTCGTGAGTCAAAATTTGCACTTTTGTTTCTATTAACTTTTCTATTTATTTACAGAAGAGCCGAAAGATAGTATTTGCAAAATTTAAAATGTATGGTTTTTCAATGTATTATGATTATTACACAACAAATATTTAAGAATTAGCCTATTTACAGACAGTTTGATGAGTATCAGTATTTTAGTTTTTTAAGGTCATTGACCTCAGTCAGAGGATCAAAAACATAGTGTTTCAAAAGTTAAAAATGTATAGTTTTCAAATGTTCTATCATCATCGCACAACAAATAATTAAAAACTATTCTTTCTACAGTCAGTTAGATAAAGATCAGTATTTTAGTTTCTCAAGCTCATTGACCTGCTTAATAGGTGAAAATCATAGTTTTTGCAAGGTTAAAAGTACATGGTTTCTTATTTATTTATCATCATTACATAACGATCAAATAAGAACTAGCCTATTTACAGCCAGTTTGATGAGGATGACTGTTTTAGTTTCTAAGGTTATTGACTTCGGTGAAAAGATCAAAAACATAGTATTTCTAAAGTAATAATTCATAGTTTTTAATGTTCTACAATTATTACACAACAAATAAAAAAGAAGAAGCCTATTTACAGCCAGTTTGCTGAGGATTAGTATTTTAGTTTTTCAAGGTCATTGACTTCGATCAGAAGATCAAAAACATAGTATTTCCATAGTTAAAAAAGAATAGTTTTTAAATGTTCGATATGGCTTTTTTGAATGCAAGGTTTTGATCAATGGTAAGATCTGATTGGTGAGCCTAATCTTTGAATAATTCTAATATTAATTACTTTGTTGTTCAGGTCATTGGAGAAATCAATAGTTGTACCAAGATGTAAGACAGAGATCAGACTATAAAGTGGGATGAATATTCTAAAAGTTGTGAATTCAACTGTTTTTAAGCTGTTGATATCATTAGGATTAGTATAGTTGAAATTGTTGTAAAGGCAAGCCTTGGATTACGTATAATCTGCTGAGAAATAATAATGAGAAACACCATTATTCTCTGCTAAAAAATCGAAATTATTATTAAAAGGAGTTAAATATTTATGAACAAAACATTTTTCAAGTTAATCTTTAATATACTTTTACAATTAGTACCTATCAATCTAGATTTTGAATAACAATATATTTCAAGGCATCCAAAAAAACTTTGTACCGGTTTCGGATCTTAGTAATTTTCTAAAATTTGTATGTCGTTTATTATCTCAGAAATGTTAATCTTTACATCTTTAATTCTAATTTTGGAACTTTTTATTTATACAATCTAAAATTTATAAGAGATTATTTACGACTGGCTGGCTATAAGTATACAGAGAATCTAGCGTTTACAAACCTGCAATTTAAATGTTGCGGGAGAACATTAAATTATTTATAAGCAAGTAAAATTTGTTATAGTAGAGTAGTGTGGCTCGCTAAAGTGATCAATTTAACAAAAAAAAACGTGAAGTGAACAAGGAAGAGAGTATAAAACTGACGAATAATCTTCTCTTTGAGACAGTGTCTAAGCAGACCTTTTTCAAATGATGGTGATGCATGACTGAAATGACATGTAAAAAGATTGAATACAATTTCTTGATCTTATAGAGCGAATTAGAGAAATTCCCGAAATTATAAATCTTTTGAAAAACACTTTATGACAGTGCCCATCGCAATTAAGAATACAAAAAATTTCCCCGAGTGTGGCTCAAATACACAACCTCCTGCTTACTGGACAGTCGCTCTGCCAATTGAGCTACCAGGGGGCTGTAAATTCCATACACTGTAGGTTCTAATTAATCTTATTCTTGCAAGTATAGTATAAAAAGAGTCATAACTAGCTATACAATAGGTACACATTATTGAGCTACATCGGTGTGCACTTTTCCTAAAAAAACTATACCATAATCCCAAAAAATCAAACAATAAAGCGAGAAAATTTAAAAAAAAAATGTTTTAACAAGAATTAGTTTACAGGAGTTTTAGAGGTCCCTGATAAACAAATGGTTATATTTGTTGAAATTTACCATGGCAGATAAAAAATGGCAGCCAAAAGCAAAAATTATGACTTATTTAGCTTTTTTCATACAAATTGATGCACACGCGTATTCTGTCATCTCTGATTACAAATTTGAAGTTTGCATCTTAAAATAAAAAATGGCGGATACAAAATGTCGACCAAAATCTGAAATTTCATGGGAATTATTCTACAAAGTTCTTTTTTTGGTGATTTTAAAAGACAAATTTTATTTGTATTATCAAAAATTTAAAATTGCATGTAGTGAATGTCAACCATCAAAGGTATAATTTGGATTTGTATTCTATGAAAATCAGAACACATAGACAGTTCTAGTAGCTAATATAAATGGTAAAGCGTGTTCTAAACAATTAAATATGGCGAATAAAAAATAAAGTTGAAATACGGTTTGATTTTCTTCACTGAAAAAAGGTGTATTTATGGTCGCTAAATACAAATTATAGAGTATAATATTCTTATTATATTTTTATCTGATCTTTATTTCTAAGAATTCATTTTGACGGATACAAATGACTTAAATAATATTTCAGGGTATAAAAAGTTCTAAAATTATTTGGATTTTACAATCCACTAATTTTTAGAGTTACTAGATAAAAAGTTCAACGATTATTTTTATAAACGACAGTGATAAGACATTAGATGCCACCATTATTTTGATGGATTTTGAGTATTTCAATCAAAACTAAATAATATATGTTTAGTTATTACTTTCATCTTTGTTTAATTATTTAAAGATTTTATTTTTAGATCATTGTTCTCCTTATAATTTTTTTAGAATCAATATAGATGCTGTAGGACTTCAAAGGTGGCAATAAATTGTCTTAAAGTTTACATAGTATCTTCTACTATCATCAACTACTTTAATTCAAAGTTACTAGATAAATATGATTTTTATGCGATCCACCTGAAGTAGAATAACTTGCATGTATATATGGGACATTCCTAAAATTTTGGAGCTTAAGTCACATGACACTGGTGTCACGGACGGTTAAAAAATCAGAATTTTCGCTTTGACCTTAAACTTATAAATTGTGTAAGCAAACGGACGCTTATCATACAATTTCCTTACAATAGTAGATTTGTAAAAAAATTTCTGTTGAATACGATAAAAATATTTTTAAACTTTTTAGGTTAAGTTTTCAGCATTATCAAGCGGTTTTAAATACTGTAATCAAAATTTTTAATGGTACCAATTTTTTGATATTTTGTCTCTTTTTCTCTATTTCTGAGCACAAACCATCTACTTACAAATATTTTTTGTTCTAAAATAGGCTGCAAATCAATGTAGCCGTTAGAGGGCTCTGATGGTAAAAACTTCTAATTATTTTGTATTTTCTCATTAGAATCATGAAAATCTCATGTAAAAACTATATTTTATTGGGTTTTAGAGGTCACTTACCAATATTAGCATGTTAAAAAATTAATGTTCAAAATGGTGAATTCAGAATACTTAAAATTTTACAAATTTGGCACTTTAAAAAAATATACTGTATTTTTCATAAAATTTAGAGAAAAAAGTGTATCTTGTTGGTTTTTATAAAGTGCATGCTTTTTAAGAAAAAAAAATGAATTTTTGCTTATCACCATTTTGAAAACGCTATTGTTATAGTGTTATTGTACTGAAAATCATATTCGTATTTAGCGACTCTACAAATTTACGATGAGGCATTTTTGCTAAATGTTCTATGAATTAAAAGCAATACTCCAGCATACAACGTGTGTGAGGGCCACCTTGGGCTCCAAGTACTTTGAAGGTCGTCACCGACTGTAGATTCGTGATCAGCAACCCTCCAAACCTCCGAGTAGACTTTTTTGTTGGATGTTCCATGAATTAAGAGCAATACTCCAGAAGACGGCGTGCATGAGGGCCACTCTCGGCTCCAGGTACTTTGAAGGTCGTCACCGACTGTAGATTCGTGATCAGCAACACTCAAAACCACCTATTAGACATTTTTGTTAGATATTCTTTAAATGAAAAGCAATACTCTATGAGACCTACTATCTACCACCAAAGTATGATTAAAAAGTTATTTTCATAACTGCTGAAGTTAATTTTTGATAAATTAAATTGATTTTTTTTTATTTATAATGATTTAATTATTAAATTCACCCACTTATGGTCAGTTACTAGGTCAGTCTCAATCAATCACTCGACGAACAAAAGGGCGTCAATCACGTAACAATCAATGTCTTATCATAAGAACTACATTGTACACAAAATTTAAAATTCGCGCTCTTTGAAGGCAGGAACCAATCAAATGTAAGCTACATCATATTTAACAGCCAATAATATTGAAGGCTTCACTTTCAGGCCATAAAAACTTTTAAATAGGATGATATTGATCAGTGATCTCTAAAACACATTATGATACAGTTTTCCCCTAAGATTTTTATGATTCTAACGAGAAAAAACAATGTAATAAGAAGTTGTCACCTTCAGAGCCTTCTAGCAGCTACATCGATTCGCAGCCCATTTCAGGACAAAATAAATTTTAATGCAAAAGATTAGTGCTTAAAAATAAATATAAAAAAAAATATTAAGATAGTCGTACTATCCGAAATTTTTATTTCAATGTTTGAAACCGCTAAAAATTTTAAAAACCTCACCTACGTTTAAAAATATTTTTATTGTATTCTACGGAAAAAAATCTACAAATTTAATATTTTTATGAAATATAATGATATAGTATGTTTGCCTACAAAATATATAAGTGTAAGGTCGAAGCAAGAATTCCGATTTTGTGATCGTCCGTGACACCAGTGTCATGTGACTTGAGCTCCAAAATTTTAGGGATCAATTTCCCTTATCCTTAGCTACTTATATAAAGTTTTAGACGAATCCATTTTTTTCCATTTTATAAACGTGAAATGTCCCATGTATAATTCAGGTCGATCGCAAAAAAATGTTATTTATCTAGAACGGTGATGGTGGAGAAATGTATGGCAACTATTTGAATATTTTTAATTTTAACTTTAATGTTAAATTAATAAAGTTTTTCGGTAATCAAATGGGTAATATAAAAATAGTGGTTAATTCGCCTCCAATATAACAGATTATATAACTATCTATTTTTTAAGGCGTTAAAAATTTAAAGATTGAAAGAAAATAACGATGTTAATTTATTTCATTTTTTTTACGCAATCAGACAATATTATCAAAAAATCATATCATAACCTTTTGGAATTTTTGATAACTGATTTGAATTTTAATAATATCAATTATATTTAAAAAAAATTAAAAACACCATTTTGTTGATAACAAATTGACAGAATGCAAGAAATCGTTCTCGGAAACAGAAATACTTTTTCTGTAATTATGATGTTTCTACTTACTTTTTTGAATAAGCAGATGCATAAATAAAAAACATTTTGATACACATTTTTTTTTTATTTAAGAATTATGTACTTTATCAAAAAAACACCACGATACACTTTTCACTCTAAATTGTATGAAAAATGCGGTATAATTTTTTTAAATGCGAAATTCGTGCAATTTTAAATATTAGTCCGCTATATTGGATTCCTCATTTTTAACATTGAATTTTTAACATCATAATATTGATCAGTGACCTCTAGAACACATTATAATATAGTTTTTCCATAAGATTTTTATGATTCTAACGAGAAAAAAAAATTAAATAAGAAATTGTTACCTTCAGAGCCCTTTAGGCGCATTTTAAGACAAAGAAAATTTCAAAGTAACTTGTTTGTGCTTGAAAGTATAGAGAAAAAAAAAATATTAAAAGTGTCGTACCATCTGACATTTTTATTTTGACATTTAAAACCGCTGATAAATGCTAAAAATCTAACCTAAATGGTTTAAAAATATTTACCTGTATTCTACAGAAAAAAAAGCAAAAATTTTACTATTTTTAGGAAATTTTATGTTACACGTCCTTTTGCCTACAAAATTTATAAGATGGAGGTCAAAGCTAGAATTTTGATTTTGTGACCGTCCGTGACACCAGTGTCATGTGACTTGATCTCTAAAATTTTAGGGATCAACTTTATTACTTGCCAGCTATTCATCTACAAAGTTTCAGACACATCCATTTTTTTCCGTTTCGTTTTACGTGGAATGTCCCTTGCACCTTGTGGTCACGTGGAATATTCTACTTCAGGTGGACCGCGAAATAGTCGTATTTATCTACAACATTAAATAAAGTAATTGATGATAGTAGAAGATACTATGTAAATTTTAAGACCTACAGCGATTGTAGAGTTGTGCGTGGCAAGTATTTAAATGTTATCAATTTTAGCTTCGATATTAAATTAATTTTATTTTTTAGGTAATTAAATGCATAATATAAGAATAGTGGTCAATTCACTTCAAATTTTACAGATAAAATAACTATCTATTTGTTAAGGCGTTTAAAATCGAAAAAATGTAAGAAAGTTACCATGTTAATTTATTTCCTTTTTTTTAACGTCATATTTTAATTTGAAATATTTATTATTGATCCTGTGAACATGAATAAAAGCACGTAAGTGCTTTAGAAGTAATCTACTTCTTCTTCTAACGACGATTTCTTGCATTCTGTAAATTTTATTTAAGAAAATGCTATTTCTAATGTTTTTTTATTGTAATTATTGTTATAGAAATTAAAATCAGTCAATACATGACCATTTTATTATATTTTCTTATTGCTCTTCTTTCAGCTTGATGACTATTGACTTTAAGATGGAAAATTTTTTCTGAAAAAAAATCTATCGCCTACATTAATGCTTATCCCATTGTATGGTAAAAAAAAATTTAAAGGGAATATTTTAAGTTCAGAGAACACAAATTTTAACATAACATACTTCTTGGATTTTTGTAGAAATCGTAAAAACTTTAGAAAATAAGTTGAAACTATGACAAAATATATTTCTCTAATCTCGAAAAATATAGATAATTACTATTTTAAAAAACTTATTAATTGCACCCATAATTTTTACAAATTACAGGAGTTTGGGATCAGAACATAGCGTTGGAGAGAACGTTCATGTTTAAATTGTGCCTCATGTGATTCGAGCTTCCAAAGCTTGGGAATTAGATTTTCCGTGTCAAAGTTACTCATACAAACAGTTACATAAAAAATTGACTTTAAATGTCGTATACACACAAAAACTAATTGATTCTGTAACTGTAAATAACTCTTATGTTAACCACGTAGTATTGCTGTTAATATTATATATACGCCATTTTATGAAAAAACACATTTTTTCAAAGGGCTTCTAAAATTTATAAGAAACATCTTTTTCCGTAAAGAACAATATGTCTGTACTTAATTTTTGAGGTATTACAGCCATTTCATTTCAAACACTTCTGAATAAAAAACTTTAATTCAGTGCAGATTATCTGGCAGCTTTTTTTAACATTATTTATTGAAGAACAATTGAAAATAGCTGTTCAAAGACAGCTTTGCTTTGTAATACGATAAACTATACACATATTGTTAAGGTTGCTGATAAAGTATTTACTATCGTTTTGGAAAAAAATTTGTATATGTTTCGTGGATATTAGTTTTATAAACAATGCTGTTCTAGGTGAATAATTTTTATTGCCGCTTCTTAATATAATTAAAAATGTTGCACACCAATTAGTGAATGTAAAATTCTGAATTTAAATTCAATTTACAAAAAAAAAATAGTACATCAAATTTCAAAGTCTTTAATTACATTTATAATTTTTGTTTTTACAAATAAGATTGATGAATACAAATCATAAATAAACCAAAAAAATGTTAGTTTTTCTTGCAATTAATATCATGCAAGTTTTAAATGGTTGCTTTTAACAAAATTATAAGACATTTACAACGAAACAGTATAAATAACTGGTTAGTTTTTGTCAACTAGGTACTTTTTCTTTGCAGAAAATTGTGAAGCTGTTAATGCATATTTTTACAGTTAATGAAAATATTATAAAATGGAACAAAGATCATTTGCATAACAATAACACTTACTGATTCTCGTATATGTTTTGCTGACATGAGATGGTGCAGAAAATTTGTTCACACCCTTTGTTCTAAACACAATGCAATACAGTATTTTCAATATTATGGTAAATCACATATGAAGGCTCAATAAAAGTAGCATATTACCTTTTTCTTACACTTCCTATGATGTGGGTATCAAATAAAAGAGCATAACAACAAAAATGCTTAAGCTATATACTGTTATTCAAAATTTGTAATGGCAGCTTACACAAAATGGCGAATTACATTAACTTGTATAGCCCCTTCGACATAGGTATCAATAGAGAACTTGCATGCAGCGGGATTCAGTCAACTAATACTTTCTATCGCAAGAGTGATATCTATGGAATATTTAAGAATTATAATACCATGAA